>JACXVO010038839.1:269957-282408 GCA_015501135.1 Hapalochlaena maculosa
CTACAGATCCAGAGGCAGTTTCAGGTGGGTTGGTCATGAAAGGGTTAAATGCCAATGGTTAAACAACACAGCTGTTTCCTAGGATATGCTATTTTAACAAGTTTCCTCTCAAAATTTAATGCAGAAAATTTCTAAATTATTCCCTATATTCAGCTTACTTTTCACTTCCATTTTTAATATATCTTAGATGTTGATTTATAAATAAATTCTTTGTAATTGAAATTTGTTACAGACAGAGAGATAGTGAGAGAATGGAGTTCAGATTTAATATCTGAAATGGAAACAATTCAATTAAAATTTAAATATTAAAATATGAATCTATTTCTCTAATAAACAGAATCAAAGCACACTGAGACAACTTTGAAATTCAGCTGATCACTGATAAAACTCTTTTGAAACCATAACTTGAATTTACTTACCATTTTCTGAACCTGCGCATGATCTCAAGAATATTGAATTGTTGCCATCTTTTAGCAAAATTTATGCTACCGTCTTGTAGTAAGTCTTGGTTTCCAATATTAATGAAAGTCAGATCTTGCAGAATTAATCCTCTGTAAAAGAGAAAATCAATAAAATCAAAACCTGAATTTTGCTTAATTTTATGAGAACCTAACTATTAAAATGGGTTAAATATAATCTTTTGGTCAGGATTTTTTTAGAGCGAAAATATATCTTTGTTTTCATTATTATAATATTAGATAATTAAACAATTTCATTGTATGCTATAAGCAAACTGTTTTTATTGTAAAGTCTAAGTATTGAAATATTAATGACATTTAGAAAAAGGAACTAATTTTTACATATATGTCACTTAGACAATATATGCAATCTATAATTAGAAATATAGGAGTAAAATAAAAAAATGAAACAAAGAATTTGAATATGAAAGATAAACAAAAAATTAGATCAAAAGAAAGAGTATTTGGTGAATAAAGAAAAAGAAAAATAGTCAAGAAAGGAAAATTTTAAATTTACATAACATAGCTATCAATCAAAATATAAAATAAAAAAGTCCCAGTCTAATAGGCTGAACACTTATTTTATATAATCACAGAATCATTGTAAGTGTGGAAGTAAATATTAAACAACAATAGTAAATAATAGTGTCATAGGAAATTGCATACTCACAAGTATGGAATACAAGGGGGTTCTGTCTCTGATAGAGCCTGGCGATAGGCCCGGAATGACGCAGAGCTGTCTATTAATTGACAGAATTCTTTCAACGCCTGAGAAAGTAACAATGAAATAAAGGTCCATCAATAAACTGTATATACAATATATTGCTTCTCTGAACCATTTACTTACTTAGAAGAAATCTTTAGTAATAACAAAAACTGAACACTGGCACCAGGTTATTGGGTACCTTTAGTAAAGTTCACTCTGTTGTAAGAATGCTTCCAACGTTTTTTAAAAGATTTCTTATTTTAAAAAAGTAAATATTAAAAATTACTACAACTACATTTTAAGTTTATTCAACTGACATATTCAGGTTTTCATTAACAGATGGTGATTATTTTCATTTTATTTTATTTTTTTTTACTCTCCAACTGAGATATGTTGGAATTAATATATGAAATGAAAGCAATGAGTCACATCCAATCACTGCATAATAAAATGCTATTTACTAACCAGGCTAGTTAGAATCATTAGTTAGAATAGATTGCTTTAATTAACTTAGGCTTGTGACAAAAAACCTGAACAGTTACTGTTATAATGCTCATCACATCTTTTATATGCCTTTGAATACTCACTGCTGTTATACATTTTTGAATACTCATTGCTGTATTATGTTTTTTATAACCCACTGCTCGTATATATTTTTCAATACTGCTTTTTTTTTATAAATCTGAAGTTATTCATAGCAATGTTATATCCTTTATCATTGCAATATATACAATGTCCTTTAAATGGTTTTATTTGCTTTTTTGCCTTATAAATACATTAGTTTGGTGTTTCAAACTGATATGGAATGGAAAAAGGTTCAAATACTGAAAATATTTACTAGTGTCAATGTTGTGATAAATTATCTATCCTACTCTGGTAATAATGAGGTAGCTAGGTGGCGAGCTAGTAGATTAGTTAGCAATGTCAGACTAAAAAAAAGATAAAGTTTAACAGCTTTTAATTAGCCCTTTGCAGGCAATAAAGAAATTTTAAAAATGAGGTAACCAGTTATCAAAAAAAAAAAAAAACTCACAATTACATGAAATAGAGTATGTAGGACTGAAATATATTTAAAAAGTTGCATTTTAGCTTATGTAAGGCCCACAATAGGATACCACTCCCTGATTTGTGACAGTGCTGTTGTCAGACATGCAAACACTATATCACATCCAAGAAACTGATTGGTAAAAATTTGGTAACCTACATTACAACTTCTGCTCCACAGATATCTCACCTCCTTTCTGTTTCAGTTATTCTACGAATACTATAATGTTCTCTCCAGGTTCACTCAGATACCCATCTTCCTGTCACTGCCTAGGCCATGCACTAAACCACTTTACCCAATCTATCCTTCTCCTTCTCAGAGAGTCAACACTTTAGGATTTCCTTCCTGGCCATATTTTCCAATAATGTTCAAGTTGAACATAAACTCCATCAACAATCTTGCAGGACCTGCATATGAAGGCCAGTGGGCTGTGTCCTTTAAGCCCCCCCCCAAAAAAAAAATTTTTTAAAAAGCCAGGTCTAGGCAAGTTATGCCTGCAATGAAAAAGGATTGTTTTTATCACTTAATCAAGAGAATGGGTGCTTCTCATGACACTTTACAAGGCTTCTGATGTTGGGAAGCAGAGAAAAAGGTATCTTCAAATTCAATGTTTACAGTAGTGGGCTTCATTAAGGGCTCTTACATAGCCAACAGATTAAGTTTACAACCCTTGTAGGCTACAAGAGGATTTGAGCCAGTGCTTAAAAGAGCCCCCACCTTCCATCACCACAAGATATTTTATTAGACACATTAATTAATCTACCAGTCTCCTGCTCTACATTGGTACTTTGTTTATATTGACAATGAAAGAATGAAAAGTGAAGTCAACCTTGATGAGATTTGAACTGAAATAAATACCACAGGGTATTTTATCTGATGCTCTAATGACTGCCAATTTGTTAACAAACCAATATATATTTGATGATGATGATGATACTGAACCTATAGTTTAGTCTCTTAATTCATGGAACTGATAATTATCACAAGAAAAATAACTTACTTCCATATTCTGTTTCTGCCATTCCAGCCTTCTAATAGGGGCAGAATCCAGGGCGGACAAAATAGCCAAATATGAGTTAAAATTACTCATTTTTCGCAGATGCTGTTGAAATAAAATCAGATGGAAATTTTTAAAGAATTCCAATGGAGAACACGAGTGTAGATATGTTAAGTATTATAATTCTAATAAAATATGATCTAAATTAGTTGAACATAAAATCTTGATAATTTCTTCAATGTCAAATGAGTAAAGTTGAAGATTGTGCAAAAAAACAACTAGGGGGAGGAGGGATATTATGATGCCCTTGTAATCAAAGACAACACAGAAAATTACAGGAAAATGTTAGTGTATATAAATAATCATATGGAAATAATGCACAATAAAAACATACAGAAAATTTGTGTATCTGAATTACATAGTTATACAGTGCTTTTTAATATATTATAAGAATGGAAAGTATATTCAGCTAAATTGATCCAAGTGGAGACTGAACTCAAATTAGTAACAACTTGTTCCAAAATGGTTTTTCAGTACTGACACGTAAACCTTACATAAAAAAATAGAAAAAAGACATAATTAATGATACTTACTCGCATAATTTTTATAAATTTCATTAAATATTTTTCTCTGTCTTTAGGCTCTTCCTGAATAAGTATTTTTGTTCGGCACCTAGAGAATATCAAATTGTTGGATTTATCATTGTATATCTCAAAGATAAAAAGTTATCTTGAACTACTTTCTATTATGATTAAATTCTTTAACTACCTAACTTTTGGAAATATGACAGTCTATTATATCTTTCAAAAGAGCAACATCTCAGACCCTGTTAACTACTAACTTTTGTCATTCTGAAGTTGAAGGAGACAGTTATAAATGATTACCTCTTTAATTACATTGAATCTTGTTTATATGTAAATTCAATAAAGCCATTCCTACAAGAAAAACCTGGTTGTGATTCTCCTTGGTATAATTTAAAAAATTTTGTGAAGACTCATCCTTGATATAATTAATTCATACATTTCTCTCACCAAATCATGACATGAATTAGGAACATCACCACACCGTTCACAAAACTTACACAAAATATAAAGACAACTTTGACAAAACCTATGTATCATTTAGTTAACTACTTACATCAATAAGGCTTCTGAACCCAGCTCTTGCTACCCCCACCCCACCACCCAAATAAAAGATAAAATACTGGGTGTCAAACTAACTCTCTCAAAGCATTGAAACCTATCCAATGATATGGCCAATTAAATATCTCTGCAACACTCTAGTTCACTTCAACAACAGTATTACAACAGTATCTCCGCTATTTAGTCTGGACAAATATAAAATACATTCACACAAAAATAGAGGCAGCATCATTAGCCATAAGCATTTGTATTGCATAAAATCAATATTAAATACAAAGTAACAACCAGCATCACATCCAGATCAAGTTCACTCTACTCTTTCCATCAGGATAACACTAGAATCTAGAAACATGCAGAAACAAACTGAATAGAAAAAAAGAGTACAATATGTTCAGGCTGCAACGTGACACTACATACAATTAACCAGTGGATCCTCATCATACCTAGTTATTTAACAAACTCTTATGTGCAAGTATTCCACTCTATAAGGGGTGAGATGAGATTACACACCAGCGTCAAATGTTACAGTAGTAATTGCCATAATGTGACACCATAAATCAATATGAGAGCTTCTGAGCAGTTTCTCAATGTCAACCAAATCTCTAGTTCTTTATACACAAACAGATGAAATTGTCACTGTTTGAATGCCACTGATTAGTAATCTTGATCACATCAGTACTAGTTCTTATACTATGTCAACTGGCTACATTGACTGAATGCAAGCAGTAGTTAACATCAGATTTAACACTGGTTCTTGCAACAGTATTATTTGTCATGCTAGGATTAGGCCACAATGTTTGTTCCTAAATTGACATGGTTATAGATTCTGACTCAACACAAGTTCAGATGGCAGAGTTTGTTGCTTCATCAGTACAATGTAGCATAATTGATGCCACCGCAGAACCAGTTATTTTTCTTAATATAATGTAAATGAAATAGTTACAGGTTTCAAATAACTTACCAATAGGACATTTTATTAAAATGTTCTGTAAACAAGGTCAAGTTTGGGCTTAGTTCTTCTGATTGTTCCTTTGCCCATAACAACACCTCGGGGATCTAAAATTATTATCAGAAGATTTGTTTTTTTATTATGTCATCAAGTAAACATTGATAAAGACAGTTCTAATTAATATAGACATATCAACAAAATGCCAATGAACTTAGTGAAACTGACACTAACCTCAATTTTCTGAAATAATCCAGCATCAAGTAAAGTCATTTGTTCTGCTATATCTTGTGACTTAAAGTGAAGTAAATCAGGAAGCCTAGCAAGAGAAATTTTATATATTTATGAGATTTATATGTGAAATTATGCAGAAGTGTGTACATGGGTACAAATATACAAACATATATGTAATCAAGTTGTGCTACCTCAATTGAGACAGTATAGTAGTTAACTGTTTAGAAGTCCATGCAAATACTCACACATCCAAATTTCAATTAAGCATTAAATACTATTTGTATTCTAATTTTTGTTTGGTATTATATACATTTAAATAATTTACAGAGTGTATATCTGAGAACAACAAGCCTGAAGAGTTGATGTAAACACTTATTAGAGCATCGTGAATTACATAATCTTACATGTGTTTAACCAGCAAATACTGTTTGTATGTTTGTGTAATTGCTACATATATGACTAGGATTGAAATGTCAGATCTTCAGGAGAATTTCATAGTTCAATTCAATACTACATACTAACGTAGGTGAGCAGACAGTTCAAAGACACAGCTGTGATAAACTTAAGAGAAAATTCATCTTTTAATAATTAGAAAAAAAAGGGGCTAATATTTTATGTCACACTGCTCAACACGATTTTTGGTGCCAAGAAACAAAACATATGTTTTAACTGATTTGATGGTGATGATTCTGAAAATGACCTTAAGTTTTTATGATTAGCTACTGTTTTTACTGCAATTAAATTGCTTATTTTTGGAAAAAAGATCAATATACAATTTTGGCTGATTACAAAATTTAGTTAAGAATGGTAGTAGAAATCCATGAACCTTTAGTTAGGCTGTGCAATTTATGTCAGCCACCTGAAATAAACCATTTTTGTAAGAAAAAAAGTGTTTTTTAGTCAAAACTTTAAAAATAAAAGTGCCAAATTTTTCCAATTTATTGCCAAAATTCAAATTAATTTAATAACATCAGGGATACATTCTAGTAAACCTAATAATTAAGGTAGCTTGAAACTCTAAAATCTTCTGTTTGATATTCATAAATTTATCCCATCACTTATTCTTTCAATACGGTAAGAAACCAAGCACATTAAGAGCTTTTGTTTTCCCATTTGGAAAAAAAAAAAAAAAGCTTCAACTAAAGATATCCCAATTGAATGCACCTTATTCCATAGTACATGATGAACATCATGAAAATGGCTTCACCTTAACATCTGTCCCTTACATGGGATTACGAAGATACAAGGTAGAATTAGAGTAACAACTCTTTCTGCTTTTTGTTATTGATAGGTTTATGAGCCTCTCCATTGGACATGAGGAAAGATCAAATTATCTAAAAGTGAGCACGCAAAGTAAATGCTCAACCAACTCATGTTCTTTTTTAATCATAGTGATAGATATCAAATGACATGGCTTCAATGAGACGATACAAAAATGGTCCCAACTTATTTCCTATACATGCAGTGAGTTCACACCAAAAGCCAACAGGAAACGGATATACAACTTTTACAAGAAAGCCTATCATTCTTACTTTCACACCAAGCTTGATGATCAGGACAAACCATGGGTCCCTCACATTGTTTGCAAGACATGAAACAGTGGAATTCAGGTACCTGATAATTGCTGAGATTCACTATTCGTATGATCTGGTGAGAGCCAAAGAACCACTCTGACGAATGTTACTTCAGTTCTGTCAGTGTTGCAGGACTGAACCAATAGAAATGCAGATCTATTGATTATCCCAGTCTACATTTGGCGACTCGATCAGTGCCGCATTCAGATGATTTGCCAATCCCAGTTTTACATGAAAATTCATTGAAACTTGTTGAAAGTGGAGAGTCTGACACTGATGTAAATAAGACAGTGAAAAGGAACAGGACTATGTTTCCAAAACTGTGCCAGAGCCGTTTAACCAAAACGAGCTGAATGATTTGGTTAGAGACTTAAATCTAAGCAAAGAATCAGCAGAACTTTTGGCCTCTAGGCTCAATGTAAAACACCTATTAGCAAAAGACACAATGTGTTATCAAAATTGGGATGCCAAATTTGTACCATTCTTTAATGAGAACATAGATCTTCTTGTTCATTACGTTGATGTTGAAAGTATTCCTTTTTGACTAAGTGCCCACAAATACGGACCTGATAAATGGAGATTGTTCACTGATAGTTCAAAACAGTTTGAAATTTGTGTTGCTCCATAATACCAACATATATGTGACAATACCTGTAGTCATTCAATAACACTGAAAGAAAAACACAATGCTATCAAACATGAAATGGAACAGACTGACTACACCAAACATAAAGGATGGTATGTGTCAATTTGAAAATGGTAAATTTCTTGCTTGATCAACAAAGTGGCTACACGAAATTCCATTTTTTGTGTATGTGGAACAGTAGAGCCAAAAAGGAGCACTGGAATAAGATTGGGCACAACATTCCCATTTTTGTTTTTGAGTATGTGGAACAGTAGAGAAAAAAAGGAGCATTGGAAAAGGAAAGATTGACCACTCCAAGAGTTGAAGGCCAGTGAAAAGGATGTTATTAGTGGCGCACTAGATTTGAAATTTAAAAAAAAATTATCTTCCCTCCTTTGCATATCAAATTGGGATCAACAAAACAGTTATGTAAAATCACTGGAGAAAGAAAGTAAATGTTTTGAATATATATGTAAATCGTTACCAGAATTTAGCACTGAAAAACTCGAAGTAGGAGTGTTTGATGGTCCTGATATCAGGAAATTCATTAAGAATGATGAATTTGTTAATTCAATGAATGACTTAGAATTACGAGTTTGGACATCATTTGTTGATGTGATGAAAAACGTCTTAGATAATTGTTGGGTTGAAAACTAAAAGGAGTTAGTGTAAAAGCTATTGACAAGTCTACAAGATATAGAAGCTAATATGAGTATTAGGGTTCATTTTTTACATATCCATCTAGATAAATTTCTGGATAATTGCAGTGATGTGAGTGTTGAGCAAGGAGAACAATTCCATCAGGATATCAAAGCAATGGAAGAGCGCTACCAGGAAGAGCAGGGCAAACAAATAATGACTAACTACTGCTGGAGTATTAGAAAGGATTTAAATAACATCAAATATGATAGACAATCAAGAAAGAGAAAATTTTTACCATAGCTCTTATGTTCACAAAGGTTTTGTTTCTGCTGTTAGTTTATTTAATGATTTAATGAAAATACTTAATGGTCTTGATATAATTCAATCATGCTATTTTTAAAGACTTAGGGCCTGATTGTTATTGCAAAAACAGTTTTTCTCAGTAAGCAGACCAATATTTGTTGGTTTAAATTCAAATTGGGAGGTTTCAAAGATTTTACTTTGGGAAATATTGCCATCAATCAATATCCTATATACAGAAAACAAATTTAAAAAATCCATGTTTTCTAAAAATGAGGCATTCCTGTACAGCAAAAATGGTAGGTAACAAAGAAAAAGGTCATTTTCAGATTTGGTGCCCTCAAATTAGCTAAAAGAAATGTTTGGTGTCTCAACTCCATTTCAAAAAAATTTTTTTGTTGATCAGTGTTATCAGTGAAATAAAGAAAAAAAAAAGGAATAATGTATTCTCAATATCTAAGAGGAAAGGAATGTCTTAGCTGTCATAGTTCAAAGATATTTCAAAGTTAACCATGATAAATAATTTAGAAGGCAGTAAGAGTGTGGGCAGCAAAATTAGTTAATGAAAGGTAGCTGTAAATACATACATTCCCTACTATTTTTTAAATTCACACACACACACACACACACACACACATGTATATATCCATACATCTCTGTATTTTTCTCGCTTATACCTCCACTCAGACAGGTAGTTCCATTTCCTTCTTTCTTTTCTCTTCCTTCTTTGTGTTTGGTCGACAGACGCCCTCTCCATCTTCCCCACCTGTAGCAGAGATCCCTAGTCTCCAGACCAGTAGTCCTCTTCCTTTCCCATCCCCCCTCTGGCAGTTAGTCTCTCTTACTTCCTCTCTTAACCTTCTGTCATTATGCCCTATTCCAGTAAACATAGCAATTCTTTTCAGGTACTGAACTCCACCCCCACTCCTTCTATCAGCCCCTCCCACACACCTCCACCAGTTTTCAGAGTTGGTACCCTCATTGTTGGCACACTGAAAGTTAGGTCCATTAAGATTGTTGAGATGCTTGAACGGAGGCACAATCATGTATGCTTCATTCAAGAGGTTAGATGGCAAGGAGCGTTGGCTAGATTCCTCACAGGAAAGGCACATTAGCATAAAAACTTCTGGGTTGGCAATGGGGATGGGGTAGGTGGTGTGGGCATTCTTCTTGTGGTGAAGTGGATAGATAATGTCACAGAGGTAGTTAAAGTATGCAATAGAGTACTTAAACTTAGAACAATTCTGCAGGGTAGTACAGCGACAATTATCTTGGCATATGCATCACAAGCGGGCCTACCACATGATTAGGAGGACTACTTCTATGATATGCTTCTGCAGACCATAGCGAAGACGAGTTCCAATAATTACATCTTTGTGACTGGCGACTTCAATGGACATTTTGGAAGGCAATCTGGTATCTTAAATTATGTCCGTGGCGGTCATGGCTTTGGCTCTTGAAATGAAGAAACCACTAGACTATTGGAGTTCTGCAATGCTAACAAGCTTCTGATCTGCAACAGCAACACTGGGAAGCCAGCCAGATTGATTATATTCTCACTAGAGGAATGTTCACCTGCTTCTCAACACTAAGACCCTCCCTGGTAAATAATGTACTCCCTAACAGAGGCTAGTCGTTAACGACTTCATACTTGGGGTCAGAAGGGTACCAAAGCACCAACCAATCTGGAAAAGAATGATCTGGAAACTAAGAGACCCTTCCTACGGCTAGAAATCTAGGAATATACTGATTGAGAAATTAGATGAAAAGAAGGAGGTGCTATAGACATGCAATATAAAGGGCAACTGGAAATTCCTATCTGACAGCTGGCAGAGCACTACAAACCAGATTTGTGGCTCGTGCAAGTTCCTGTCCCAACCTAAAGTGACATGGTGGGGGATCGACAAGTTAGACAGGGCCATGAGATTGAAGAAAGATGCCTGGAAGGCTTGGTTGAGTGGAATAATAAGGAACTGTACTTGCAGGTTACAAAATAAGCTAGGAGGTAGGTTTATCAAGATAAAGTGGAGGCTAAAAAGAAGAAATTTGCCTATGCCCAATGCCATAAGGATCAAAGACTTCAAGTGTTTGATCGTAAGGCAGTGTGTAAGAGATAATCATGTCATAGGAGAGAAATGTATCTGCATAGATGACAGCTCATTAGCATTTAGTGTCTTTGCTAAGAAGGAGGCCAGAAAATATCACTATGAAAGACTGCTGAATGCGGAGAATGAATAGGATGTGGAGAGTCTACCAAGAGGAGGGACTAGCTATTGAAGTGAACAGTACTATCAAGCATAAAGCAATTAAGGTAATGAAGACCAGGAAAGCTTCTGGCCCCTCAGGTATTACTGCAGAAAATGCTTAATATTTCTGGCAGTGTGGGCCATAACCTAGTCACTAAGAGTGTGAATCAGGTGATTCAAGATGGAGTCATACTAGATGACTGGTGCAGCAGAATCATAGTTAACTGCAACAAAGGTAAAGGGGATGCCTTAGATAAAAAAAAATAACTACAGAGATATCAAATTACTGGACCAGGTGATGAAAGTTAAGGAAAGGGTCGTGTGTGTGTGTGAGAGAGAGAGAGAGTAGATGAAATGCAATTCGGCTTTGTGCCAAGGAGAAGCACAACTGATGCAGCTACAGGAGTAATACATGGCCAATGATAAACCATTATACATGGTGTTTGCTGACCTAGGGAATGCCTTTGACTGGATGCCTTGTTCACTAATCTGGTGGTCATTGTGGTAACTAGGGATAGATAAACGAGTGGTGAGTGATGGACATGCCATGTACAGAGACTCCTCCAGCAGAGTGAGGATAGATCATGAATTCAAGATACAAGTTGGAGTTCATCAGGGACCAGTCCTAAGTCCACTCCTATTTATTATAGACCTCCAAGCAATAACAGAGGAATTCAAGACAGGCTGCCCATCGAAGCTTTTATATGCTGATGGCTTTGCCCTGATTGCTGAATCTCTTCTAGAATTAGAGAAGAAATTCCAAATTTGGAAACAAGGACTGGAATTTAAGGGCCTTGGAGTTAATCTAGCTAAAACCAAAGTTTTAGTAAGCAGTAATGCAGACAAAACCCTAGTCCCTTCTGATAGATGTCCCTGCTCTATTTGCAGGAGCGGTACAGATAGAAACTCTATAAAATGTACCTAGTGTAAGCTAATGACACATAAGAAGTGCACCAATATCAGAGGAAGATTAATAGGGAAAGCAGACTTTGTGTGTGGTAGATGTACAAGAACAATAACCTCCAGCAGCGTACAAGAAATAGAACTCATACCTTGCCAGGCGGATAGGCTAGAAGTTGTAGATAGTTTCTGTTATCTTGGTGACAAGATCAATTGATCATATAGCAGGGAAAATAAGAATAGGCCGGGCAAAGTTTAGAGAGCTCCTTCCTCTGTTGGAATCAAAATGCCTCTCCCTCAGCGTGAAAAGCAAACTGTATGATGCTATGTACATACAACAATACTAGATGACAGTGAGTCATGGGCTGTGACTGTTAAGGACATGTGCAAATTAGAGAGAAATGAAGGTAGCAAGCTTAGATGGATGCGCAATGTCTGTGTACATGATCAGTAGAGTGTCAGTACTTTGAGAGAGAAGCTATGTATAAGCAGGATTGGATGTAGTGTGCAAGAAAGACGACTGTGCTAGTATGGCCACGTGATGCATATGGATGAGAGTAACTGCAGTGGAGGGGACTCGTGGTAGAGGCAGACTCAGGAAGACATTGTCTGAATTGGTGAGGTCCAACCTCTGGG
>JACXVO010038847.1:1083565-1095427 GCA_015501135.1 Hapalochlaena maculosa
TGGCCGCAGTCAAATGACTGAAACAATTAAAAGAATAAAACAATATATAATTCATATTTGAATATATAAATATATAATCTACAGAAAGCAAAAGAATTTTTGAATGCGAAATAGCTTAGAGGATTGAGTAAATACCCTTATATGATGGAAAAGTTTTCCGATAGGCTGCTACAGAGAATTGAACCCTGTACATTTCAAATTCCAGCTGAACCAGCCTCTTTTTCTATCTTCTAAGAGTATTTACCTGGTCTTCTAAGCTGCATTCACAGATATTCTACATTTGAAAATTCTTTTATTTTCTGTAGAATACCAACTCAACATTTCTAATTTTGTTTATTATACAACACCACCATCAACAACAACACCAACACCACCAACAACAACAACAATAATAATAAGCAAAATTAGAAATGCTGACTATCAATATCTTAGGTCACATTACTGAAGAGGGAGAGGTTACTTTTCAACCTAATCCTGAAATATGTTATCCAGTAAGTTCATTTAGTGATTTTTAACTTTGTTTCGTGGTTTCTCAACTACATGTTCCATTGAGAAGCATATTTAATGGTTCGTCTTAGTAGCTAGCTGCTATTTTAGCATGCTTGGTAGTTACTCAACCCTACCTAGCTATTAATTTCATAATTATCATTGAAATTTAATTTATTAAATGTTAACAATTATATAGACAACAATTTCATATATATTATGGGAAGGGTATTTATCAAGTCATGATATGTATCTTCTTTATATATATATATATATATATATACTTACTTACTTACACACAAACAAGTACATACACATAAGGTTAGTAATATCAAAATAAAGGGAAGAGAAAAAAGAGAAAAGAAGCAGAATGCATAAAACCCACCACCATAAGCACCAGAACGGCCTAGTGAAGTAAAAACACACCAAAACATTACCTGTGCTTCAATATCAGCATCAATTTTTTTTTGCTCATGAACAAGAGCCTTATATTGTTTCTCAGATAAAAGTTGTTTTTCATAGTCAGTCAGGGGCCTATACAGAGACAGGTTGGATAAATAAAACACCAAAAAACAAAAAAATAATGCACAATAAAAGCACAATATAAACACAAGTAAAAGTAAACACATTAAAAGAATCTAAAGAAGTATACATGTTTACTACTTGTAATACAAAGATTCACTACATGTGCTGAAGACAGAAAAACATACAATAGCAGTGCTGGAGTGATACTTTTTTTTTTTGCCTTTCATGATCTGCCAATAATTCTGGTTAAATATTGTAATTCACAAACTGAAATAATGCTGGGTCTTCACCCAGGAACAGTGAATAATTTCAATGCTACATTATCCACTCAGTATAAAATGTGACTGGATAACAAGATGCTTATATATTTTACTTGAAACAGTTTACAAACATACAAAAATGATAAAAAATAAATTAAGATCTATATAAATAAGCTCATTCTTACATCGATAAAAATAACTTCATTATTCAGAGAAGAGTTATAATTGTCATTTTCAAAGGTATAATGTCACAATTTTCTTTTCTATTAATATTCAAAAGTAATAATGATAAAGAATCATGTAATGATGATGATGATGTTCATGTAATTATAACTTCAAAAACATTACCAAAATTTTAAAGCATATTTTTAATCAAAATAGATTTATCAAAAGTTCAAAGCTTTTTCCTAAATCGAGAATCCCCTAACAGCAAGTGCATTTCAATGTTCTCTTCAATCAGTTCTTTTATTTACAATTACCAGAAATAATATATATTACATCAACAAAGATCGATGATAGAATGGCTGGTCTGCATCAAAGTCTCAGCAACTTAAGTAGTTATTATTTCAACAAGAATTTGATTACTTTTTTGTTTATCAGTTTGCATAGTGCTTTTAGATAATCCTTGATGGGGTCTACACACAATTACAGCTGATATTGAGTTGGAACTGTTGAAGCTATATGTGCACACAACTTATATGTATATAACCTGCTAGAAGTAAATATTCAGTTTGTACTGTTGAATGTATTGTGCATTTGTGACTGAATGGTAATAAGTTGGCTTCCCAACTGCATATTTCCTGGTTTGATTCCACTATATGACACCTTGACAACTGTCTTCTTCTATAGCCCTGGGTCAACCAGAGACTTGTGAGAGGATTTGATAGATGAAAACTGAAAGAAGCCCCCCACTGTGTGTGAGTGAATATATCTTTATATGTGGGTCGTTATGTTTTTTTGTTAGGCCTGTTTATATCCTTGAAACTTAGTGGTTTGGCAAGAGAGGCCAACAGAATAAGTAAGAGGCTTTAAAAAAGGCAAAAACTAAATACAAAGGTCAATTACTTTAACTAAACTCTTCAAGATGGTGCTTCAGCATGACCCACAGTCCAATGACTGAAACAAGTGATAAAAGGTTGTTTTACTTTGTTATTCTTTCAATGTGCTTTGCTGCACTGTATTACAACCATACTGGGAGAATCTTTTGGTGGTGGTGAGGAAGAGTGCACTCACGGCCTGGAAATGTTTCATGTGATGACATTTCAAGCTAGTCCTTAGTTTACCTAATTTGCAATGGATGGATAGGTTTCCTCACCTTGTCTGTTGCTACCACAACGTTTTGACTGATGTATCTCTTAGCTCCCATCAGGTGTCTTGGTGGAATTTCGAATCCAGCCCTTTATTTCACTAACAGCTTATTCTGTTCTCATTCCCAAAGTATTCTTTCTTTGCTGATGTTATTTTTCATTGATATTATTTCCCCAAGTCCCTGCCTGGCTACTAACCTTTGGATTCTGAGTTCAATCCCAGGTAGGAACTTGGGAACTAATATCAACAGCAAAAGAAATAGCGTCAATCAAAAAATGAATATCTTAGCAATGAGAAGTAAGTAGTTAATTAAAGGGCTCGGGTGAAAATTCCACCAGAACACCTGATGAAGGTTGGAGAGCATATCAGCTGAAATGTTATGGCAACAACAAACAAAGTAAGAACACCTATCCATCTATTGTAAATAATGTACATAATTCTTCATTTCGAAAGCATAGAATAGTATGATCCTTATTTTGTCGATCCCCATTTGTTAAAATATTAAGTTACAGGATATGCAGGTACAACACTATTGCTAGGCCTGTGTAAACATTAACACACACATACACAGGGAGTAAATGTCCAAAAGTTGAGTCAACCTTAATAACTCCAGAATTTATCTCAGTCTGAGACTTATTTTATCAATTTCTATTTCTCAGATCACTAAGTTACAGGACATAAAAGTTACAACATACACAAAAATGGTTTTAGACCAGTGTAAACATAAATACAGATGTGCAAACACACCAAAAACATATTTGCTTTCAGATATAAGTGCTTATTATATTAGTTGTATTTCTATGGAATTTCAAAACCGTTAGTTACTCTAAATTAAGTACCAGTCATGTGCTGGGGTTGATCTAATCAACTAGTCAGGACAAATTGTTTGACCTTGTTTGTCCCTTCTATGTTAGTCCCTTGTGGGCAATAAAGAAATAAGAGCATGCCGAGTACTCTTTTATGTGTCACTGGCACAGGTGCTTTTTAAGTGGCACCAGCATTACAACTGCAGATGACTGTCACTGTCATTGAAGTGGTGTCCTTTGTTTCCATTCTTCTGTGAAAACATATCTAGCCATGGGGAAAATATTACTTTACATAGAAACCGGTGAGGTTTGATGACAGGAAATAATTGCAAAGTAAAATTTGACAGTAGAAAATATGCTTCAATGCATTTTGCTTTACCAATATGAGTACATAAAGGTGGACATTTAAAACATACTGTGTGTGTGTGCATGCAAGCGCATGTACAGGTGTTTTTTCTCATAACATAATGACTCTGTACATTTGTATCTATGAAATTCAACTGTTTTGCTCAACACCTAAAGCTAGAATAAAGACACTTGCTTAAGGTGACATGGGAGCTAACCTTGAATCATGTAGTAGCAAAATGAATTTTTGTTTTTACCATAGCCTCATTTATACTTTTACACACATAAAATGATAAATACATTATATCACTGATAATACACAAAGTACATACATAGCCAAACACACATACACCTGATATGCACATGCTTTGACTACAAAATTACAATAGTAGCTAGATGAAATGTTGAAAACAAAGATTTCTATTATCTAAAACTCACTTCACAGTTTCTTCTTTTTATAAGCAGTTGGCCATCAAACACTATTAAACACTGTTGAGATTTGTTTTATCTGTAACAGCTTTATAATGTTAACTACTATTGACTAGAGAAATGATGGGTCTTTAAGTGTGCACACACTCTGTAATGTCTTCATTTTAACCTATTCTGGTTGTCATTTATTTCCTAAATAATTTCAAATCACTGCAAAACCAAACATATATATGTGCCAGGTACTAACAAGAAATATTACACCATTCTTCCTTATATCTTATGTTACAATTAATTAAGCTTAACTAAGAAACTAGCATACATATTAGAATGCTGCCAAAGTCCTTCAAAAGAAATTAAAACATTGGTTTTGTTCAATTCAATTAGGCCAACCTTAATCCAAAAGGTCTGTCTTATTTTTTTTTCAACAGTAGAATGGGAATTGAATGCAGTTTAGCTGTTATTTCTAGC
Source organism: Hapalochlaena maculosa (assembly GCA_015501135.1). Lineage (NCBI taxonomy): Eukaryota > Metazoa > Mollusca > Cephalopoda > Octopoda > Octopodidae > Hapalochlaena > Hapalochlaena maculosa. The sequence continues at coordinate 1,088,193 of JACXVO010038847.1, forward strand.
ATGTTGAATTACAGTGTAGAGCTTCTCTCAAATAAGCACGTTATTGTGTGAAGAAAACTAAAAGAAGAAATGTCAATAATACATTTTAAGGTGAGAAATACAGTGGTTTTCATATTTTTGTAGCCAAGTTAGGAAGAGAAGTTGTACCCATGAACTGTGCAATTCCCCTAAGACTATTCAAGTTGATACAACTTATGTTCAGTTTTCAACATGAAGTATCAATGTCACAAATGAATGATGTCTGGGTGAAGAAAGTTAAGATGGAGGAAAGGAAACACTGATGAGACATGCAATTACATTGATTTTGTTAAATTTCTTGATGGCTTTTGACCACTTGTAGGCAACATAGAGGAGTAAGTCCTTCTTAGATCCAGTTCCACGGAAACCATATTGGTGATAAGTCATATTATCTGCTTAGAGATTATTTGAAGTAACAGCTAGAAAGTTGGAAGTTAGTGAAATATAACTGAACCTTATGGCAAAACAGTGTTGAGGGTACAAATCAGAGAGATCTATACATTTCTACAGAAGCCTAACTAATTATCACTTAACCCTTTCGTTACCAACCCGTCTGAAACCGCCTCTAGCTCTGTAGTACAAAGGTCTTGTTTTCATAAGTTTTTAATTAAAATCTTCCATCGAATATTTGTCATAATTTATGTTCCTAATGATAGCTTAATGATAACTAAGTTATTTTACTAAATTCTTTGCTATATTTAAGATTAATTGGAAGAAACAAAGAGTATCTCAAAATAAATACGGTAACGAAAGGGTTAAAAAGAAAAGAGAGGGACTCAAAATATTGGAGAAAGTGACCGATAATCTCTCTTCCAATCTTTCTTGAAATACTGGAAATGAGAGCAGCAGGTCAGATGTTAGATGAGCTTGAGAAGTTGCTCTTCTAATGGATGGAGCTGTAAGGTTTTCAAAGATTAGGCGAGATCCCTATACAGAGGGAAATAAAGGTGATGCTGCTAAGGATAATGATCTAGTTGGCTTAAAGTATTTCTGCTGAAGAAATTCTGAACTTGACATGTGATAAGGCTGTTGAAACAGGGGTGGCAGTGGTGGTGGTGGGGGAGTGTAAAGGGTTTTGTGTGTGTGCATGTGTGCATGCATTTGTGTGTATTTGTCAAAATGTTGAAGATTTCTGTGGGAGCACTGTTTACAAGATTTCCAAAATGTCCATAGATATCCTTTTGGTAAGGTACTAGAACTAATTGAAGTTGGGAGAGATTGCAGAATACATTTGTTGTGTTCTTCTTAACATAGAGAGAATTTATGACTAGAAAATTGATAACAAATTTATAGTTTGGATGTCATTCCTCTAAAGAATCAAAACTCAATCCCAAACGTAACACTAGAAAACCAGCAGAATAACAGTAATATAGGAAAACAGACATTCAGTAACTTTCGTTGTAAGTTTTTAAAAAAAAGACTGATCCTCAATATTACACAAAAGGGATAAGCTAAACATTATACCCCGTTGTAAATTTGTTTTTACGTCTATAATGACTCTACCATTGTGAAATCGTTTTAATACCAGCAAAAGATTTCAAATCAAAGTTACTTGTCAAACAATCACAACTTAAAAGTAAAACAATATTATGTTTTTTTAACCAAAAAGTGTTTTTAAAATGACTATATCTGGCCCAAATATTCTACTCACTTTATGCTCAGACTGGCAAGAACCAGCATCTCACACCTACCTTGCAATGTCATTCTAAAAGTAAACAATTAAATCTTTCAAAGCTATCTTGAAGCTGCAAGATAATACCAGATTAATTTTTTTATGTGAATGAATAAGGATTACTTTTGATATATTAATCTGGATGCTAAAGAGTTGAAAAAGAAAATGCTTTATTGAAAAAGCAAATGCTAAGATATTTAGGAGAGTGGCTAAAATTGACGACTCTTACCATCTTGTTGAAATTTGTCTCTGTATTGAAATGATTAATTAAAATGCAGAAGAGATTAGGGATTTCTCCTTTAGTGAGCTTAGCATTTTCTTCAATATAAAAGCAAGCAAGGTTAGTATGATTTATGTGATACCATGCATTTCAAAACTAGTTAACCAATGTAATCCTGTGTGGTACTGTGTAATACAGGAATATAAGTGTTAATGGTCAAGAACATCAAAATCCATATAAACACAAGTAGTCAGATATAGGTAAGAGAGGAAATAAATTGAGTTCAATACAAGAGCTTGTTAGACACTTATCTAATAATTAGACACTCGTTTAATTATTACTAAATAAATTGAATGAAACAATCAACACAAGAATACTGACAAAAATTCTTTATCACTGAACCAGTCAATAGAAATATAATCTAATTGTATAGATTAGTCACAAACTGGTTATATCCAAAACATTTTTAAAAGTTTCTTGTGATACACTTTCCCAGACATAGAAAAAATAAGTAGGCAGCCAGCCATAATAACCAGCTGGTGCCAGTCAATTTCTAACATAAGCATTTTGAAATGCTGGTTATTTTTGTAATTCATTAAGTATTAATGGTCTTTTGGAAATATCATAGCTGTCGAGATATGGCTAGTAAATGAGAATCATCCAGCTGCTAGTAGAGGAAGAATATCTATTTTGTTTGAAATATCTACCACAATTACAGCAGAAAACTGTCTATGAAAAGACATGGCAGACAATAATTTTGTGATAGTATTAAAGTAAAATTAATGAGAAAAAAAAGTTAAGATTGAGATGGAGAACAAACAGCAATGGTTAAATGACAAAGATACTGCAGAATGGTTTTAATTGGTTGTTACTTTCAACAAGGAAAGAAAAAATAGAAACTACCCAAAACGAGTTGAAGCATTAAAAAATATTTTAAGAAACTCGAAAGGTCATCCAACAAGAATAAAATTTGTTGATGGTATATTAATTGTGTTGCAAGAATTAGTTTAAGAATATAGAAGCTGACAGAATAATTTTGTGTGATTTTCAAGGGTATTTCATGAGAAAAGCAGAATCTGTCTTCTGACACTATAAAAAACTGGACGGCATAACATAAACATCCTTGTTGCAACAAATCTAAGAAATTTTTTGTGAATTGTGCTAACATTATTTTCAATCTTTCAAATGTTTTTAAAACAAATCCAGACTTGAGAAATAGAAGGAATATTTGATATAGACACAAAAGAATCAGTTATTGCTGGATACTTTAATGTAGAAGTGGGTGTATAAAAATGATTCAGAATAAGGATATTCAATACTGTCTTATACTTCAATGCTAGCATGAGTTTTTGGTAGAATTTTCTAAAATAGATTTCCTAAAGCCAAATTCTCTTCCTGTCACCAAGCCCTCACTTGTTTCCAAAGTCTGTCAGTATTTCTCCATTCTTTGATATGTTTTCACAAAATATTGGAAATGAATTACATTGCTTCTATGACAGTGCCACTTATTTGCAACTATCACATAATGTAAAACCAAGAAAACAAATATACTGACTCTTGTGCATGTATATAAAGGGTAAGCCAAGAAGTCTGTTCAGTTTTTTCCAACATTAAACTTCAAGCCCTCTAAATTAGTTACATCATGGACAGACTGAAGTAGCTAACTCCAGTCTGTCCATGAGCACTCATTAGATACTTGACACTTCAGTGTAATTCAACATGAACTCATGATGAGACAGATTGTATTTTGTGCATTTAGGATTACCTTGAAAATGGAGAACCAAAACAAACATTATAAATACCTCATACTTTTTTTTTTAAAGGGAAAGAAAGCAATTGAAAACTCTAGGAAGATATGCACTGTGAATGGAGAGAATGCTGTTATAGAATGCTTGTGTCAGAAGTGGTTTCCAACATAATGACTAGGAAATTTTTTGGATCAAGATGCACCTTGCTCTAGCCAGCCAACAGAGATTAATAGTGACAAACTAAAGGTATTAATACAAACCTCTACTATATGACCAAGAGGATTGCAAATATTCTCCAAATAGCTAAATTGAGTGTTGAAAACCATTGGCTACATCGACAGGCTACATCACCGGGCCTAATACTTGGGTCACACATGACTGAATGAAGTTATGCTTGACTAACAGATTTCCATCTGTAATTAGTGGCAGAAAAGTGAAGAAAACAATTTGCTTTTGAGGAGCATGGTAACAGGTGATGAAAAACAAATGGTCTTTAACAATGTAAAGCACGAATGATCTTGAGGCAAACATGCCAAGCTACCACAAACTATCTCCGAAGTGGTACTTCAACCGAAGGTGGTTATATTTTCAATTTCATGGGATTGGAAGAGTGTTGTTTTTTACAAGCTTCTTACCATTAACTTAGATATGCACAATGACTAGCTGAATAAAATTAAATGTAGTGATCCACCATAAGTATCCAGCATTTGCTAATCATAAGGGAACCGGTTTTTATCACAACAATGCTAGATAAAACACTTCTTTGTATGTAGATAAAACAAAAGTTACTGGGGCTTGGCTGGTATGTTTTGCTGCATCCTCTGTATATGCCCAACCTTGTACCTTCAGATTTCTACGTTTTGGCTTCTTCAAAATTCACTGAATGACTAGACTTTAAACACTGAGATAAAACTTTACCTGGAAGAGTTTTCACCAGTAAAGACAGGAAATTCTTTGCCTAGAAAATAAAGGATCTGTCTACAAGAAGGCAGAAAATTCTGTATTAAAACAGTAATTATATCATTGATTTAATCCACTGAGTTTCAAACCCATGTATTACATTTGCTTCAAAATACTGAATGAAATTTTTGGCCAAACTAGTTTATAGTGACAGGTTTCTTTCAGCTTCCCTCTACCAAATCCACTCACAAGGTTTTGGTCAGCCCAGGTCTATAGAAGAAGATACTAGAACTACATATCATAGGTTCAGTCTCACTGTGTAGCACATTGGGCAAATATCTTCAACTATAGCTCTGAGCCAACCAACCTTTGTGAGTAGATTCCTTGTTGGGAACATGTGTGTATTTATGTGTGTCTGTGTTCGTTCCTCAATACCACCACCACTACTTGATAACAAGTGTTGATTTGTTTGTATCCCCATAATTTTGCAGTCTTGCAAATGAAGCTGATAGGATAAGTACCAAGCTTAAAGAAAAAAAGTACTGGGATTGATTTGTTTGACTTAACTCCTTCAAGTTATTGTCCAATGACTGAAACAAGTAAGAAGATATTCTGATGCATCATTTATATATTATACCTATTATTAACATATCCTAACATACAAGGGGCATTTGTTGTTGCAAGCTCCAACAATCACTCTTTCGTTAGATAGTTAATTACCGCAAAACAACCCAGAACCTTGTATCAACACCAGTCCAAAATATATATATATATATATATATATATATACACAGCAGCAGCAATAACTTAACTGGTGTGAAATGTAGAGGTGTAACACACCAGCACAGAGAAGTGTAGAGAAACAGAAACTGGTGCTCTTCATCAAGGTTCACTTTGTCTACCCCTACAGTGATCACACTAAGAGCCTACAAGAACAGACTGAGCAGTGGAAGATATGCAACATATTACCCAGACTACATATTACATGCCATATAATAAACTGTTGCAGAGTACATCCCAAGAAATTGATATGTGGATTACCTCTCTATGCTACAGCTCTGCTCAGTTGGGGCTGACTGAAGATACACAGCAATAACAGCAGTTACTACAAACCTATTTAGTAGCCACAAAAAATTTCATATTTCCAAGCAAACAGTCATATTATACATATTCAGTTTATATCTGTGAATTGGTGTATTGAAGATAGAAGATTTGTGTGTTGAACTGATTTCTGAGACACATTCTCTCCTGCTGTTTGTAATGCACTTCAGTTATTGGCTCTATGCCATTCGTTATATTGGTGAGTTCTTTTTCATTTTCTCAATTCTGAGGAAGATAAATTCTGCTAACAGACTAATTACACAAAAGGTAAAAAAAAAATACATATGAAATTTGGAACTTTGAAATCGATATAATATTGCTATGAAAAGTAACTTTTGTCCATCTTCAGGTTACTTATTACCGAACAATATCAACTTAGTCCAGTTGATAACAATACAAAAGTTTGTATACACATATAGTTATACATACATAAACACTCGCACACACACACATATGTATGTATGTATACAGTTCGAGTTGCTATAAAAATAAACAAAGATGAACACAGTACAGAAAAATAGGTTGGGTATTAGTTTAACAAGAGTAGAAATACAAAGGAGTCTTTAACGTTTCGAGCCTATGTTCTTCAACAAAAAGTAGAAATACAAAGAACTAGAAATGTCTCAACCCTACGCTCTTCAGCAGAAAGGAAACACAGAAGAAAAGGAAAGTGGAGAAAGAGAAAAATTGTTTTCACATGTTCTAGTGGTCAATCATGGTGGAATGAAGGAAGTGAGGGAATCATGTGGTAGGAAAGTAAACATTTTATCACATAGCAACTAGATAACTATTCTACAGTATATAATGTATGTTACACTACATAACTGTCCTGAGATAGAAATTAAAATTATGCAACACATGAGGCTATCCTATGAAACATGAGACATTAGAATAGATGGCCCTCATGACCTGGAAATTATATTTCTCTATGTCATGTTTTACTTGCATACAGGCCAATGTCATATTTTACTCATACAGACCTTTCCCATTTTCTCATTAAGCAACTGAATTCTTTTTTTTTTGTTTTTTTTTTTATAGGTAGGTACATGTAGGTTTTAGTTACTGTTCTTGTTAATTAGTAGTGATCAATATATACATGAAAGGGTTTGCACACATGAGCATGCACCACATGTTATTTTCTTTTGCATTATGTGGAAAGTGAGCCTTGATGCATTGGCTTGTGTTTAAAGGGAATAGACTTTTAAACACATTTTAACAAGCAAGTATTTTTATTGTATTCAACTTTTTCTTCAAATTAATGCAGTTGATTTTATCTATATAACTTTCGGGTATACTAGAGAGAAAACACAAGGTTATAAAGAAGAGAAAAAGCTTAGCTGTGGTGTTAAGAAACTTGCTTTGCAACAACATGGTTTCATTCAGTCTCATTGCACAGCACCTTGGGTAAGTGTTTTCTACTATATCCTCAGGTCAGCCAATGTCTTATGAATGAATTTAGAAAAAGAAAACTGTGTGGAAACTTATGCTTTTGTGTGAGTGTGTGTGTGTTTGTCCCCACCATTACTTGATAACTGGTGTTGGCTTCTTTACATCATCATCATCATTTAGTGTCTGT
>JACXVO010038847.1:1272627-1283020 GCA_015501135.1 Hapalochlaena maculosa
TATATAAATATAAACAAAAACACCTACAAGTTAAATGAAAAAACAAAATAAAGAGAAATGACTAGAAGCAAAGATAGATGTGTAACACAGAAAACACAAATAGACATCTTTTAGCATCAACTTCATACTTCTTTACTGAGTTCTAATTTCAGCATTTTGTAAATATTCTATTGGAGATGGAGAGCAATAATATATATTTGGCTGAATGTAAAATCACAGTAGGTGAGAAAACAAATGTTCAAAGTCAATAAACAGAAAAATGTCAATAAATAGGTTATCAAAAGAAATAATAATGAAGTTTAATGGAAGTTTCTGTATAAGAATTTTGAAAATGTTTGTAATAACAAACCCTTCAAAAAACAACCAGTTCCAACTCCATTACTTTTCTTCAATAATCAAAAGTTATCAAAACAAAATGTCTATGAAGTGTGTTATATATATATATATGCTTTTACTTTTTTATGGGTCCCAGTCATCTCACTGCAGCCATGCTGGAACACTGCCTTCAGCTGAACAAATCAACCACAGAACTTGTTCTTTTGTAAGCCCAGTGTTTATTTTATCAGTCTCTTTTGCCAGACCACTAAGGGATGGCATACAAACCTGCCAGCATCGGTTGTCAAGCAATGATCAGGGGACAAATACACACACATATACACGACATGCTTCTTCCAGTTTTCAGCTACAAAATCTATTCACAAGGCTTTGGTAGGCTCAAGGCTATAATAGAAAACACTTGACCAAGATGCCATGCAGTGGGACTGAACCCAGAACCAAGTGGTTGGTAAGCAAGCTACTTATCACATAGCCACTCTAGCACCTATATGTTGATTTTTACAAGAAAACAAAATAATTTTACGACGTCTTGTGGAGGTCATTACCCCAATAAACACATGCAGTGATTTATATCACTATTGTTAAGTTAGATGGTTAGATATTGAACCACTTAACTAATTGCTTGTTTGTTTAATGTGTAGGTTAAATAGTCAAGTGGTTGGTTATTTGTCAAAATGTTTTGTTGCTATTTGCGATTTAACCAATGACCTGCTGCTCTCTTCAAAGTCTGCCCTGAGTATGTATGCTTGTATGTGTGCATGGTTGTACTTGTGGCCAGTTACAAGAGGAAGAAAGGGTTAAAATAGATGAAGAGTATATGTGTTTATGCACGTATACATAAGCATGCAGGTAAAATCAAGTGCTTTCCTGTACGTGTGAGTGTGTGCATGGGTCATCTGTGACCTCTTTGAAGGTTCAGCCTTTGGCTCAAGGTCAGTGCAGTGTCCAATGGCATTTGCTTATTAGCTTCATGGGTCAGTTTCTTATGTGGGAAGTAGGAAAGGAGAGGAAATAACGGTGTGTGTGTGTGTGAATGCATGCACATGCAAGAGTATGCATGGTCTATTGTGTGCATTTGTGAAGTTGAGTCAACTCTGCAAAGTTAACATATATTGTCATGTGTCATGTGTGAATGTTTACTTATGTGTATGTCATCTAGTGTTGTGTGTGTGTGTGTGTGTGTGCGTGTGAAAACATGCGGTGTAGTTGGGTTTGTTTTTAAGGAGCAAGCATCTTTGTGTAGGTCTGTGTGCATACATTCTTGTGTATCTGTGTTCCATATTGCATATGTATGTACCTGATGCATGCATGCGCATCTGGGCATGTTTATGTGTGTACACATGGTGTGTGCGTGTGTGTGCATGGACATGTGTGGTAGTTGTGTGCTCTTAATTGTGTGAGTTTATGCGTGCATCTTCGTGCATGCACATGGATTTGTACGGTTGCATAAAAGAAAGGTTTGTAATTACATGTATTTATTTGTATCGATTTCCTTTCATCTTGCTGTCATTCTAACTCTACCATGTGTGTGTGTGTGTATATATATATGTATATCACCTATCTACACCTGCCTACACATGCCCACCCACTCATACACAAACACACACATATATGTGATGTGGTTGGTGTGGAGGCATTCTGGTTCTACTTTCTATTCAGTATTGGCAATGTCATGAATCTCTGGTAACAACAGATACATTAATGAGGTCACGAACAGCAATGAAAGGACTTTGATAAACAAACAATTGAGTGATTACTTAAAGAGAAAACCTGCCTTGAGCCATGCTTGCTCATAGGGGCTGGTCTTCCCGGTTTCTTAAGCGTATAGGTTCCCCTCCTGGATGGGATACCGGTCCATCGCAGGTGAGCTGCTAGATGCAGCAGGAAAGAGAGGAGTGAGGGAAAACTGTGGTGGAAGAGTACAGCAGGGTTCGCCACCCCAACCCCCTTCCTATCGGAGCCACATGGAGCTAAGGTGTTTTTTGCTCAATAAACACATGCAATGCCTGGTCTGGGAATCGAAACCACGATCCAATGACTGTCAGTCCACTACCCTAACCACTGGGCCATTGCGCCTCCATGAGTGATTACTTAACAGATTATCAATTAATTATTTGGCTTAACTGATTGACTAACAATAAAAGAAAGTGACATTGAACTTGTATTTTCTATTATCGCTGTAAAGACACCCCCATGATGCAACAAGTTTTTTTTTTATAACACGCAGATCTACATAAGCTATCTTGCAAATGAAGTAAAATAATTTTAAATATACAACTATTCATTAGTTAATCTCAGATAAGTCACATTTAAAAATATATAAGCATCATACTTGTAATTATATTTTACCACCTAACTACTCAATGAAGATGTCATAAACTGAGTAGATAAGTTTGTCTATTGATTGCAAAGTTTTCAGCTCAGATCTTACCATTGACATTTTCTGTACTTCAGAAAGGGATAAATGAACCTTCCAATTCTGATCTTGCCAGTCGTTAACAAAAGCAAACAATAGGAAGAATAATTTGATGATGAAATAAGAAAGTAGCTGGAAAATGACTATTTTGGCAATCTACATTTTTAAGAACAATAACTTGTCCTCATGCAAGAATAGCATACTGAGTCTTCAGATCAGACAAAGAGAGAACAAAGAAATTGAGATTAACAAATCAAACCATTGAAATGTTTTTTGATTGAATTAGAATCAATGTCAAAATTAATATAATAATTTGCATGTGCCTATGCTGTAGTACCTAAACTTAATTCTCCAGAAACCTATGAATCTTAAAATGCAAGAAATTATAAATAAGCCATTTAGCAACAGACATTTTTTTTTATTTTATCAAATTTTTATTGTATCTAATCTCTGGAATTACCAAGCTTAAGTTATTTTAATAAGGTATGTCATTGAAATATGTGAGGCAAGAATAGAGTACATGCATAATATATACAATAATAGATTAGAGTAGTTTTGAATGGACACATATAATTAAATGACCAAAATAAATTTATTATATGCCATACAAATGGCAGTAATAATTAAATAATGCCATTAGGCTACTTTGAATCCTTCAAATCCATTATAACATTTACTCAAGACTGTTAAAGTAAAAAGCGCATTCAGTGGAACGTGAACACATAAAAGCTGTATAGATCACTACAATATATAACAAAAGGGCAACTGTTCACAGAGTTTTAAAGAGCAAGAAATTCACCTACAAAATCAATTTCCAATCTTAAATAGCACAATAAACAACTATCAGAAGAATCAGAACTGAATAAACCTATAAATGTCATTAGCAGATTCAAACAAATTCCATAAGTTGACATTAAAACTCCATTTGAAGAAATGGTTAAATTACAAGAATGGGATTGGACTATCATTGCTATTCAGAATTACATTGCTTTTAGTCTTCTCCTTGGTGATAAAGGAAATCTTCAAGTAAGCATTACCAAAATGAATTCATTCAATGTACAGTTCAGTAACAAGTAATAGAACCACTAAAAATTGAATAAGAATCTGCTGTTAGTCTACTGTCATCTAACAGTTATCCAAAACTGCTACACTTAAAAGTAATGTAACCAATTTTTCTCACACATACAAATTACTAAGTACTTACTTTTTATTTTTGTATCAGAATCTATGAAAAATAGTAGCATCATTGATAGATTTCCAAAGAACTAGTTACTGGCTCATTTCATTTCTGAGTGATAAAGGAGTTATCAAACAGTGTATTTCATTCACTGTCATTTTTCTTTAATTTTCTGGCCATCATTATCATCGTTGCTGTCGTCATTCTACATCCATTTTTCCATGCTTGCATGAGTTAGAAGCATCTTTCTTCACCAGCAGAGCAGCTTATCACTTGTAGCCAGTTGTCGTGAAGCTCAATCTTTTAAGACAACTTTTCACCGCTTTTTATTATATCTTCCTCTCTTATCAGTTCCTTCCAATTTCTGTGCTTGGAAATTCTTTATCTAACTTTGACCTTCCATATGAATCACCTGACTACACCAGTACAATATTTTCTCTTACATACTACATCTAGTTTCCCATATACTTGGTTTTTCTCTCAGAGTATTGTTCATATGCACAGTTAGACATCCAGTAGAGAATCTGCACCTCGTTTCTTTTCAGCTTTAAAAAAAAAATCACCTGGATACAATTTACCTTCAGAGAGAGAATCTTTTTGTTTCCAGGAGAAGGAATAGCTCTCGTGACTATTTCCATTCCATCTTTATTCTGTTTTTAGAATAGTTATTACTAATTAGGTAATAGAAGTTATCAATAAATTACAGGGAACACTGAGCATTTGAAAGAATAATTCATAGTTGCTCTTAGTACTAAGTATCCCTTTGCACATATTACATATAAATCCCTTCTCTCTCAGCCTACATGTGATTCCACTGAATATTTTGAGCATCCACAGTTCAAATGGGTACATAGTATGGAATACTAGTATTATTTTATATATCAAGCATAGCTACTTCCTAGATGACAGAGTTTCCTGTTTTCTCTCTTGATAACTAAAATTTCTAACTTTGAAATATTTATCATAAAACCTTTCAGTTCTAAGTTTTGCTTAAACTTTTGGAATTTTTTCTCTAATTTTTCAATAGATTCCGGTATGAATGAATATAAATGTTTTTATGCTCAGATGGTCTTAAGATGCTGTCATGGTCTAGAACAATAAATAAGCAGGCTGGAGATGAGAGCTGAGTTTTTTTGCTATGCTAAATACCTCACTGAACTTGATCAATTGTTCACGAGGAGTAATGTTGTTAAGGAAGTGATATCAACAAGTTTTATGGCAACTACAAAACTGCCTTGTCCAAAGTCTTTTCTAGATCAACAAATTCTTGTTATGGTGGCTTTCTCTTTGCTCAGAACTTCTGTAAAAGTTCACTAGAAACTTCTAGTTGTTTTGTGTTTTTCCTGTTATTAATCTCTATACCTTCTTCCTTCTCAAAATATGTACCACAGTAATTTCTTGAACTTACATCTGGCCAAATAATTTTTCAGTTTCCACATGCTTTTTTGTTTCAGATCGTCTTGTGACTGAATTTTCCTAGCTCTTACTCTGGCAATCATCATTTGTCTGTGTTCAGCAAAGAAAAACTTAGTATTCCTAACCATCTCTCTCTCTCTCTCTCTCTCTAATTTTCTGGTGAACGAAAAGAGTGTCTACCATGTATGTTCATCTAAGAGCTAAGTGAGCAAGTGGCTGTTCATCTATTCTAAAATTAATGTTGCAAAAAGTAAGGTCACTTGCATCATGAAACTCCCCAAAACCCTGAACTTTCTTCCTTTTGTTTGCCATAAGCACAGTCTACTTGTTATTCAGACTATTTACTGATGAGCCTCCTCGCAGTTTCACTAATTGGATTCAATTTACTTGGTCAAACCAGGGCTATGGAAGAAAACATCCATGAGAGCATGTGTGTGTGTCTGTGTATGAAAACTTTCATATATGTGTAGCTATATAAATTAAACTCATAGAATAGATACTGTTTAAACAGACATGCAAGAGGGTACAAGCAGTCATTAGTAAGATATCTGCCAAGAGACACTAATAGCTACTTATGTGAAAGCATGGCATGAATTTAATAATATAGTTATTGTAAACATAGTTATGACTAGCAGCAGTAGTAGTGATCAGATATGTTTTCTTTGGCTTGCCAAATTAGTAGAACAGAAAAGAAGAAAATAATAATTCAGTTTAATAATCAAATTATTTTATTTTGTTTTTTATAAATACACAATATTCTAAGTTCTAAATATTCAATATTTGATAAACATAGTTCTTTTTTTTTCTTGCTCATTAACAGGGAAACAATGAATATTTTTCCTTTTTCTGCTACCATGAAATTGATATTTAAAGCCAGAAATGAGTTACATTAGCATTTAAAAAATATCTAAACACATACACTATATTTACCTGTGAACAAAGGCTATTACAAATTTTATATTTATTTGTGTTATATATAGCTTTGTCCTATATACACAATAAGGTTGATATGAACACAAGTAATTGCCAAAATCGGTTTAAAAACAAATAATCAAATGCATTAATGAATTAAATGAGCCCTATGAAATTTTTTCAAACAATCCACTTTTTATTTTTGCCATCAACTCTCTTCATACAGTGAAGTAACAAATGAATCTGCCACATTCATAATTTTATCCTCACCTCAGTTCAATAAAAATGAGATTTAATTCACCATTTTTAAAATTCCCCACAAAGTACGACCAACAAATATTGATTATACAGAAGGTGTAAGTATAGCTATTGAGTCTAATAATTACAGATACAAAGACAATATATATCACTGAGTCCACTGCAAATTTATGATTAAAGAAGATGGAAACCCAGGTAAATCCACTACACAGATGAGGACACTCTTTTAATAGAACCATGACTAATAATAGCAATTGTAGAAAAAAAAAGGAATGGTCTTGTGGTAAGTGGCTTGTCTACCAGCCAATGATCCCAGGTTCAGTCCCACAGTGTGGCACCTTGAGCAAGTGTCTTCTACTATTGCCTCATGCCGACCAAAGCCTTATGAGTGGATTTGGTAGACAGAAATTGGAAGAAGCTCATTGTGTGTGTGTGTGTGTGCATGCGTGTTTGTATTTGTCCCCTCCATTATTGCTTAGCAAACAATGATGGTGTGTTTACATCCTCGCCATGAGCTGTTCAGCAAAAGAGACCAATAAAATAAGTACTAGGCTTACAAAGAAAAATCCTAGGGTCGATTTGTTGGGCTAAAGGCAGTGCTCCAGCATGGCCACAACCAAATGACTGAAACATGTATAAGAATAAAAGAATATCTAGGCACAGGCATAGCTATGTGGTAAGAAACTGGCTTCTTAACCATATAGTTCTGAAAAACTGAGAGCCTAACCAAAGCCTTGTGAGTGGATTTGGTAGGCAAAACCTGAAAGAAGTTTTATGTATAAATATATATATATATATATACATATAAATTTTATGTGTGTATTCATTTATGTCTTTACATTAATCCTCCAAATTCTGTTTAACAACTGCTGTTGGTATGTTTACATCCTTGTAAATTAGCCCAACAAAAGGGATTGATAGAACATATATCAGGCTAAATAAAAAGAAAATATTGGGGTTAGTTTATTTGACTAAAAACTCTCCAAGGCAGTACTCCAGCATGTCCACAATCTAATGGAACAAGTAAAAGATATATTTATATGAAAATACACATACGCACGTATGGATTGGAAAATAAGAAATGTAGCATATCAAATAAAATGTACAAGGACCCACAACTTATACAAGTAAAGGCACCTGCAAATTAAAGGACAGAGAAGCACTGGCAAAAGTACAGAGTAAATAAGAAATCTACATTGCTACTCTATCAACATGCTAATGATATAAGGTGATATCAAAATGTTCCCAGACTAGTTCTGTAGCACACCAATAGATGGCAGCACACAATCCCATGTGATGTGAGAGCTAGCAGTGACCTTCATGAGGCAGTGCAGCAAGTGACATCACTGTGCTTTCTTGGCAAGTTGTGAAGTTGTGAAGTTGTGAAGTTTTTGTTTTTGTGATTATGTATATGCTCCAGTCTGGAACAGAGAGCCAATATGAAATTTTGTGTTAAACTCGAGAAATCTGTTACAGAGACATAGAGCATGCTTTGGCAACGTTATGACAATGTGATAATAGGTCATACACAATGCTTTGAGTAGCATGGGTACTTTAAAAGCTGCAGCTCAATCAAGAGAATGCTCTCATTATTTTTGATATTTGCGGCATTGTGCATCAAGAGTTTTTCCCCCAGAGTCAGACCACCACTTGAGAGTTCTACTGTGACATCTTTTTTTTATTTCTAAACATAGAGTAGGCAAACAAGGACAGACAAGGAAGAAGAGGCAATCAATTACATTGACCCCAGTATGCATCTGATACTTAATTTATTGATCTCAAAAGGATGGAAGGTAAAGTCAACCTCAGCAGAATTTGAACTCGGCATGCTGGGTGAAATGCCAAGCAGCATTTTGTCTGTTTCTACATTCTATCTATTGTGACATTTCAAAGTATTTGAAGGAGGACATTCAACAAAAGCAACCAGATTTGTGAAGCACAAAGTGCTGGATTCTTCATGACAGCAATGCACCCTGTCACTGAGTTATGCTTACTCATGAGTTTCTCACCGAAAATAATATGGTAACACTTCGACATCCACTATATTAACCAGATTTAGGACATGCAAACATCTTTGAGATGAAACTGCAGCTCAAGGCTCACTATTTTAACACTGTTGTCAAAATCAAGAGATAATCACAGAAGGTCCTTGATGTGCTCATGGAAAACAACTTCCAAGCCCGATTCCAAAAGTAGAAGGAATGCTGGGACCAGTATATTGTTGTACAAGGTGACTATTTTGAGGGAGATTATGTTAAAACTTAAGGAAATATGTTAATTTTTTTATTAAATATAACTTGTCTGGAATCTCTGTGCTACCAACTCTTAAAGATGATGGCATGTTAGGAAATATAGAAACCAGAATTTCCTTGACACATCTCCAGCATCATTCTACCTGGAGTACCTCCCTATAGCAAGACTCTCATTCCTATCCCTCTATCATACTTTAACCTCTGAACACATAGCATAAAACAACTTTCTTCAATGCTACCTCTATTCAATTCAGTTGAGGGAGGTTTTGTTTCACAAGTTACTCAATAACCTCACAAGTGCAGGTGCCATGTAAAAAACACCCAGAAAACACCGTAAAGTGATTGGTATTAGGAAGACCATCCAGTCATAGAAACCATGCCAAAGCAAAAACTGGAGTTTGATGCAGTCTTATGCTTGTCAGCTCCAGTCAAACCATCCAACCTATGCCTGCATGGAAAACAGATGTGAAATGATAATGATGAAGCTGGTGATGATGGTACCCACATATTGCAACGTTACAACTAAAAGTTATACGCGTAATAGAAAAATGACTCACTGTTAATAAACAGTACAAGATAAAAAGCAACTACCTCACCACCACTGATTCTTATGCACAACAGAATTGTGTTTTTATGTGTAAAAGATAACATTAGCAATGATTCCAGCACCAACTGACCCTTGAATATGTATGTTCTACTACTACAATACATATAAGTGCATGGGTGTAAATATGTGTATGCTTCTATAAGTATACATATGTGTGTATGTGTGAAAATAGGTGTAAGTGTATATGCTTGTGCATTCATGTCTACATGTACATGTTTGTGTGTACAACTATGTGTGTGAAAATACAGATGTGTACTTGTGTGTGAGAGACTCAGAGACAGAAAAAGAAAAACCAGCAACTTGTAGACAAATTCATTATTTCCTTGAGAGGTAA
Source organism: Hapalochlaena maculosa (assembly GCA_015501135.1). NCBI lineage: Eukaryota > Metazoa > Mollusca > Cephalopoda > Octopoda > Octopodidae > Hapalochlaena > Hapalochlaena maculosa. The sequence continues at coordinate 1,282,336 of JACXVO010038847.1, forward strand.
TAAAAGGAATACAAAGTCATAAAGTGCAACTTGATGAAACAAGCGACAAGACGTTTCATGCATGCATGCACACGTAAGCATACAGTCTGCTCACATATACACAGTCAGCAAAAACCAAACAAAAGGAAAATCAAAACCAAAAGCAGTACATGTAAACAAACCCATACATACCATCATAAATACACAGGCTAAAAGTGTAAGTGCAGTATTGAGTTTGGCTATGTGACAGAGTTGGGAGTAATGAGGGTAAGTCATTGAAAAGGTAATGAGTGGTATCAAAAGGACTCTTAAAAACCACCTGACTGATTAAACAGTTAATCAAGCAATCGATTAGTTAATTGGTTAATTAGTTAACAAATAACGGTAATAGTAATCAATGAAATAGAATCAGTGAGTGAGTGTGTGTGTGTGTGTGTGTTCTTATTGGTAAAAGTTACCTTTTCAAAATACGTGCTTCAACAATGGATTTCACATCTAGAATTTTGTAAAAAGAAATACATGCGCGTGTGTAAGTATACACACACATTACATTACATTACATTACAATTACATACATACATACATACATAACATTACATTATTGATCGCATTTTTCACCATTACACTATATTCTTTTTCTTTGATTCTCAACAAAAAGTTAATAATGACTTGATAACTTGAAGAGACAAGATACAAGAAATATATA
>JACXVO010038847.1:1359463-1370022 GCA_015501135.1 Hapalochlaena maculosa
AACAATACTGGATAGCATGTACAGGTCTTGTAACAAAAGTATTTATTGTGTTGATTTGTAATATTAAGCAATGTTTAAGGGGGCGAGCTGGCAGAAATGTTAGCATGCCAGACAAAATGTTTGGCAGTTTTTCATTTGTTTTTACGTTCTGAGTTGAAATTCCACTAAGGTTAACTTTGCCTTTAATCCTTTCAAGGTCGATAAATTAAGTACCAATTGTATCCTGGGCCAATTTAATTGGATGCCCCCCCCCCCAACCTTCCTCAAAATTTTGGGGCCTTGAGCTGAGAGTAGAAAAGAATATAAGGTAATGTGTAGAGGAGCAATATTGTAACAATATTGTACAGGGTATAGAGGAGTGGTAGTTGGTAAGAATACTAGAAAGAGTGAGGAACAATAAAAGAGTAATAAAAACGAGGTGTGAACAGCATGTATAGGAATAGGCATTGTAGCAAATTGAACACTATGTCGCAGTATACAGAAACAGAGGTGTAACAATACTATATAGTTTATAGAGTTGATGAAGTGTTGTGACAATATTGTACAGTCTGTAGAGAGCTATAGAGTTATAAAACCATCATACTACTTCAAATAACATCATTCATTAACATCAATGTAAATATAAATCAACCATTTCCTAAATAGAACAGTTATTGAATTGATAATATCTATTTCAGGAGACATTATGGTATTCCTAAAAATAAAGTCTATTTAAAAGTGAACATAATTTAGTACATTTAAATAGAGGGTTTTGCAATAGTACATTTTTCATGGTTGTTTGATAACTAAATGTGAAATGTAAAGAAATTAATTGAGAATAAAGTATAATTTAATATCATACTCATGATCATCACTTTACATCCATTTTTCATTCTGGCATAGAGGGATTGATTTAAATTCAATAAATTATTAAACCTATCGTTAATGTGTTTTGATAAAAGGGAAGGTGATGTTTTTGATGTCCATGCCATATTGAAGACATTAATGATATAGAATATTGAAAGATATTCTTCTGACAAGGTGCTAAATCATCTATAGAAAATTTAATTGATTATGAAAGAACAGGAGAATTAAATAGAAAAGATATAATATTTTTATATAGAAATTGCAAAAATGGTTGATGCCCTTTGTTATATTACACCATGTTAATTACGACATCTTATATCGACATTCCAGTTTAATTAGTAAAATAATTGATAGTTTTACAAATAAGACATCATAACACAACATGGTGTTTCCTTTTGTTTTCTATCAAAAACAAACTTCAATCAATAGAACAGATAAGAAACTACTGAAATACACACTCCCTACATTAAATGGCATGGCAGAAAATCTTTATTCTAAGAATATGCCAGAATATTTAATTTTAATTTTTTATATCTACAAAACATTAGATTAATAGAACTAAAACAAAGTGCAATTAGTAATGCATCATCAATACAAACTAACTACTTTCTTTTATCATTTCTAAACTGTAAAAGTATAATTTAGGCCATTGTTAATATGTACAACTGTAGTAAATAATGGGGGAAAGCTGGTGTCAGCTCTTGGTAAAAGGTGGACTTCACTTTCTAAAAATAACTTCAGTTTGATTGATAACTATCATTCAGATATGTTTTCAAACCAAGTACTACTGAATATACATTTCAATAGTAAGGGACACTTAAGAGAACTACACAGCAGAGAGTCTTCAGAGAAGGCACAGCTCCCAGGAAAGTGTTATAACCTTTAACTTCCTACAGTCTAAAGAAGCTGGGTTGCACCCATGTCATGACATCCTGGACACCCTTTTACTGACACTTTTTAATCACTTGGGTATTGGAGACTTGAGCATTTATCCAACTGGAACTCCTCTCTGTTGTCTCAGCTTTCAAACTTCTATTAAGAAATATGGTTTTAACAAATACCCGACATATAGAAACAAATTACAAAAAACTAATGACTTCTTTTTCATTCTACATTAACAAAATGTCATAACAAAAAGAAACAATTTTTGGAATAACAATAAATCAACATCTGCCATGTGGTTCAGAAAATTTGCTATGCAACCACATACTTCTAGATTTAATCTCACTGCACAGCACCCTGGACAGCATGTTCAACCATAACTCCTATGTAAAGTGTGGCAGAGAAAGACTTAGCAAAAGATCATTTTGCTTAGTTTATATATGTGTGTGTGTGTGTGTGTGTGTGTGTTGAAGTGTTTCTAGTGCATTGATAGAGAGAGAAGATTTGGTATTTAGGGTTTATGTCTACAAAGCATTAGTCTAGATGCTTACTTACAGGAATTGTCCAGTGATGGGGTCCTAGATTCGTTGCCTGTGCACTATAAATCTATCTCTCGAAGTTAATCTGGTTTGACTTATCTAGTCACCACCACATCCTCCACAGGTTAAGTTCTTCGAAATACAGGTGAAGTCATATTTTATAATAAAAGTTTGACCTGACTTAAATTTGTATGTTGAACCCTCTAGGAGGAAGATACAAGTTCTGCATTTAGGGTGGTTACATTTTTTGACTTGTAGAGCCATATTTTTGCTAGGTAATTAGGTGCTGGCAATTCTTTATAGGGATTGTGATTACATTAATAATCTGTGTTTCCAGTGCCTTATTCATTTGTGGGTCCTTCATAAGGTGGGGTATGTTTTGGTGCATGATGTTGTATACTTCCATGTTTCTTGGATTGTGTGTTGATATGGAAGATAGAGTTTTAAGTGTGTCATGGTGTGTCTTTGTTTTCCATAACTCTTGGAGCATTTTTCCACAATCTATTCCACTTTTGATTAGATTAGCCAGGTATTTTCTATCCAGTAATGTTTTTAAATTCTTGGAGTCACTTTTCTCAAGTTTCAGAATTTGATACAACCGTGCAAATTCTTCTCGCTTGGTTGAAGCTATATTTATTTTAGCATGTTTTGGGAGGCAAGAGGAGAATATAGAAAATATTGTTTTGAGTCTGTTGGTTTAAAGATACCAGTTTCAATATCAGTACCTCTTTTTATGGTTAAGATGTCCAGGAAGAGTAGTTGTTTGTGGCTGTACTCCATTTTATACTGGATACTGTGGATAATGATGTTGACTAAGTTTTTAAATTTTGAGAGTTGTTTAAAGTTATGTGGCCATAGGATAAAACATTCATCCAGGTAGTGTTCCCAGATGGTAAGTCTTTTTGGAAGTTGTCTCCAAATTACAATCTAGCATGTTCATATATTTAGACTTCCATGACAAGGTTCGCAAAAGTAGGAACTACCCTTGTTCCCATTGCCATACCCAATTTGTGTCTATAAGTGTTTTCATTGAAATTGAAGATGTTCTGAAAGATGAATTTTATTTCTTCAATGATGAATTCTTTTCCAATTCAGTCGGGATTGCTATTTGGCAATTTTTCCAACCAGTATTGTATGGCTATTATTCTGTATTCATGAGGAATCGGGGTATAGAGGTTTACTACATCAAATGAGACTATAGAGAGTCCTTTCTAGTTTTGTTTGAGAAATGGTATAAAACGTCCAGATCATCCAGGATAAAGCTCGGTATATATTGGTGATTAGGTTTAAGGTGGATGTCAGGTCAAAATTTTATCATAAAATATGACTTCAACTGCGCTTCGGAGAATTTAATCTATGTTCTCAAGTGTGAAAGATGTGGTGGAGAATACGTAGGTCAAACTGGCTTAAATTTGAGGGATAGCTTTACAGTGCACAGGCAATCTGGGACTCCACCACTGGGAAAAATTCCTGTAAGCAAGCACCTAGACAAATGCTCCATAAACATAAACCCTAAATATCTTCCCTCTCTATCAATGCAATGGAAACACTTCAACTCAGTTCTGTTCAATTAAGAAAAACACCAATTAAAAACTATAAACCACAGATGAATATCCTATAGATAGAAGAAATAGGAGTAAAAAGAAAATAAAAATGATTCAATTTCACCACAAAAAACATCCAGGAACAACAAACAAAAATTCTTTTGAAAAAGAAAAACTTTAGTAACAATCTTCCACCTGGGTTCTAAAACCACATCTCCAAACTACTATACAAACACTAGATGTCAATGTCATCTGACTCTAGTCCAATGAAATTTTACAAACATTAGTTGCTGTTGTCACCTAACTCCAGACCAATCAAAGCTGAACTTCAGCAAATACGACAAAATGACTCTTTAAGAGAACCAACTAGAATGGCTGATGACTCTTCCTACAGGGAAGCCAAACAAGCAGGACAACAAGCTTGACCACCACAAAAACATAACATAAAATTTAGATCCACTCGTGAAAAATTTATAAATACATCTGATCCCAAAACATGCAACTACAAGCAAACAATGTCTACGAAGAGATCAGAGAAACTGCAAACCAAGCTCCATTTTTTATTATCCCTGTTTTTTCCTGCAAAACTCAGTGACTTGTCAATCACCACTAACACTAATGAGTCTTATACATTCAAACAAATTGATATACAGTTTGATTATTATTGACTGTTTTGAACACTAAACTTGTAATTGTCTTCCTAATTCATAATGCTAAATTTATTTGTTTGGAACATTTTAATTTGTCAACATTGAAACATTTTGAATTGTCAACATTAAAACTTTTAAGATATGTTTTTCTAATGAATAATTTTAAACATTTAACATTGATAAACAAAGACATTTCTTTAATCCATAATTTTAAACTTTTGCTATTGATAAACATAAACTATAATTGAAACTAGTTTGAAATATAATTGAAATTAGTTTGGTGTATATGTAAATAAGTGTATTTGAAACAAGAGTTTTTTTTTTAATTTAGGCGCATTTTCAACAACACATTTTCCTATATTTTTTCCTGCATGGAAACCCCACTTCTTTTGTTATATATATATATATATATATATATATATATATATATATATATATATATATATATATATATATATATATATATATATATATATATATATATATATACATATATATACTTGTTGTTATACACATACACAATTATGCGTGTGTGTGTGTGTATATACATATATAAGGAATAGAACACTAACTAAATGTTAGTACAGATGAGCATTTATTCAGTTACACGTGTTTCATAATAAATAGAGTTACTCGATTACTACACATCAAACTGAATTATGCATTATATTCGCAAATCAACATAGGAGTGACAGAATGGCTAAGGACATAAGGAATATTTTTGTCTCTTTCACTTAGAGTCCAGAGGTCAAATGGTGGATGTGTATTGTGTTCTGTATTGGAATACTTGGCCTGTAGGAGAGTTGGTATCTATCAATAGTTACAGGTCAGTGGTTGGGTAGTGCTATTCATCCTGTTTTTGGGTTTACTGTGGTTAGGTTTTTAGGTGAGGTATACACATTATTTTACTACTTTAATTTTTTAGTGTGTGTGTGTGTACCAATTTAGTTCTTTGTAGATTTAGGGAAGGGAGGGATCATAGGGGTGGAATTAATTTTTAATATAAATCAAAGTTATGTGGTAGTAGTGAATGTGTTTAAAATAAACCATTTATTTTTATTAAAGCAGGTTGGTGTATGTTTATCGAGGTACTAATAAGAGTGTAGTGTTTGGTGTAGATTTGAAGGTGAGGGTGAATGTATCATCATTTAAGTGTCTACAGTTAAACAGTTTTTCGGGGTTTTTTTTTTTTGTTAATGGTTTCCTTCATACCTATCAATAATTGAAAGGCCTTCTGATTGCAAATTGAGCATGTAGATGTTTGGTTATGGTGGGATTCAATCATTTAATTATTTTCTACTTTGTGTTGAAGGGTGTAATTTCCAGACTAGGGATGTGAGTGAGATATGGTTCCTTTTAGTTATATCTCGGAATTAATTTATGTGATCCCTCCAACATTCTTTGAATGATGTCAGTTCAGTATTGTCGTATTGGACTGTACATTGGTATACAGTGTTTTGAATTACATTTTCTTTTAATTATATAATCTAAATCAAATACCTACATTGTGGCCGACATGCTTAATATGCTGCATTAGAACTCTGTCATGCACAGTTGATGCTTTGTAAAACTTTAATATATATTTATCCAGTTAGGGTAATGAAATATTTCTAGCTGAACAGATATATATTAGGGAGAATCTGCTGAGGACTCTCAAATTTGTAAATTATTTTATTTGCGAATTAAAGGCAAAACAATGGTATGGGTTTAACGTTTTTGTTTTCATTCCCTTTTGAAATTGCTTTTCTTCGTGGTTTTTAGCAATCCTGGATGCTATTTAATGAATGCTGGGTGGCTAAATTGTGCCTTCCTCCCTTTTGTGCATATGCATTTATATATATTTATATCTCTATGTGCATTTCTTCCCAAAGGATCCTTTAGCTCAATATTTACACATCATTATTTATAGCTTAATCTACTTTTAGTTGCACTATTAGTTAAAAATGTAATGATTTATCAAATGCACACACACACAAAATCACAAACATACCAGCCGAACATATACTGATACAAATACACACAAACATGCACACACTTTCATACATACATGTATCTTTTATTGATAGACATTGGTAATCAATATAAGCCACACCAAGTCCTTTGAGTTAATTGTTCTGTATCACATTAGACTCCCTTGTCACTGACCAACAGAAATGTTGTGAAACAGTGATTGGCCAAGGACCAACAATACAGTCGTTCATAAATTGTGATAAATAAATTCTAATAAATCAATATTTTCAACAAACACAATTCCCTCCTCCTGTCATTTCATATCAGCGTGTCAATAGTTTATTTGTTCTTCGGTCATTCTTAAAAATTCATTTGAGGTCAATTAAAACTCATCTAAGTTAATTCTGAGTTTAAGAAACAAAGGAAATACTCATTCAAAGAAAAAGAAATTACGCTTATAAGATATTGCTTTTTGATATATGAATGATTGCAGAGATAAGATAAAGAGATTATCAATAAGGCAAATAATTGTCTTTATTTAACAAGTATCTACAAAGAAAAATAAAAGCAATTACATTGCACTGTCAATTAGTCTGATGATATTAATTCAAGGAGACAGCATATAATGAAATATTTCATTAGGTGTATATATTGAGAGTATACACTCTAATATAAATACAAAAGTAAGTTGTTGTTAACAATAAACAAAATATATTAGATCATAACTCTCTCATATCATTCACAAAAAAGGCTTTTGCTATATCATACTTTATACCTCTAAGGTAAGACACTGAAATATCTGCAAGAAAAACAAAAATCAAACATTTTGTGAGTTGTTATCATTATCACTACCATATGCGCAACAAACTACTACAAAACCATTCACCGTCTTGAAATTAATCTAATACATCAACTTTACAATTCAAAATATTATGAAGTTCTTCAAGAGTTTTAACCTCAGTCACATATAGTTTATTTCAAGAAAGATTTCTACCAAGGTTTTCAGATAACTACCAAATAGAAAATGACAAGTTAAAACAAATTGTATCACTGTACATATGTGATGCAAGTTAATGGTAATGCTTGAAAAAAGCAAAACAGAATATTCCTGGCAGAGAAAAAAACTAAGGAATGTCTAGAAAGAGGTGGTGAGGATATCTAAGTAACAAACGATGATATGTCTGATATTATCATTGTAAAACTTCGTATAGTAATAAATATTAAATTTTTAACACTTCTGGAGGCTTGTGACTTATGTTAAGGTATATACACCTCTGGCTCACAAGTCCAAACTTTACTGTTGTCTATTTTAATTTTTATACTTTTCTCTTTCTATTACATTATAGGTTTGATCATTTTGTAAAACTGGATAGTTACTTATTTAAGAGATAATATTTTGCTGGTGGCAGCCCTTCTTATATTGATACACCTGCAACAAAGCTGTATACATTAATATTTCTTAATTTTACACATCTAGGTATTACTATTTTGAAGTAGCATTTAAACAAACTATATCCTATTCAAATATTCTGTTTCATGCACAAATTGCCGAGATCCAACCTCTGACACCTGCCCCACGATGTCAGTTCTAAAAATAAACAATCACACCATAAAAGTCTTGAAGCTACAAGATAATGCATGTTTAATTCAAAACAGTAAGAATAAATAATCATTACATTTGATAGAGCAATCGAATACTAAAGTGTTTAATCTTAAATTAGAAAACCCAACATTTTAATGATTTAGTGAGGAAGAAAGAGGTCATTGAGACTGATACAGCTGATAATCATCAGACAGTCAACATGTATAGGTAAAAAAAACATGGACAGAAATGGAATCCTAGATAATTGATGCTTTGGGGAGGAAGATTTGAGGATAGTTCATTACAGCAAATGCCTGGAGGTGTGAGGCAGGTAGAATACAGTATTGGTGTTTGTGAAAAAGAGTTATGGATGGGTTTGAGTGCAAGTGGCATAGCACCAACTAATTTTGATAAGAACCCATTATTATTTCAGTAGAAAAGACTGTGAGGAGACAGCATGTCTATGTGATAATAGTTGAGGTGTGATAAGTTTATACAATGTGTTTCTCACAGCTTGATTTTCATATCCATCTTACCAACGTTTAATAGTAATGTGCATTATGTCTCTTAGTTTAGAAATAAAGTATTTTAGTTTGAATCTGGTTTAATACTATGCATATGCATCTGGGAATAAGATTCTTGATGATGATCAGAAATCCTAATTTATCAATGTGGTTATCTTAAAATATTTTACATCTTTCAAAATAAAGGTTAATTGAGAAAAAAATAAAAATTTTATTAAGAACTCATCTGATAAAATGAGACATCTAATTTTATTTTAGTAATTATCAGATAATTAATTTAGCTTAATACTCTAGCGATGTTAAATCTGAAAATGTTCAACATCATGCCTCATCACCACCAACAAAAATGACTGAATTGATAGAGTAAAGTAACAGTACCAAAAATATTTCATTGCTAACAAGGCCCCATACCCACAGCCAAGACACTTATCTCTCGACAGTGTAGTCTACTTAGCTGTAAATACCCAAGTGCAGTTTACCGTTTTGTACCCAAAGTTTCTTTTTATACTTAACAGTCTAAACCAGAGGTTCTCAAACTTTTTGGCCCACCGCTCCCCTCATAATACCCTCAGTGCCCCCACCCCTATTTTTATGTATAAATGAAAATTTGATATTTTACTTATTTATATACACTATTTGTTAATATAATATTATATAATTTGTATACAATATTATAATAATAGAAATTCATAAGTGTCCCCTAATTCACCGCTTTTCTCACAATGTCTTTTTTCTCTACCATCTCCTTGACACCAGCACCCACCTGGACCCTCCCAGCGCCCACCTGGACTCTCTCAGTGCCCACTTTGTGAACCTCTGGTCTAAACCATTCAACCATTTTGCAAATAAATATAAGATATTTTGCGCTGTACTGTGTCCCTAGCTAAGACAGTTTTCAACAGCTTAGCTTGTTTAGATCTAAATACGTACCCTAATGTTATTTTGAAACTGATGGATAACTCATTGAATTGCAGTACTGAGTTCAATCCCTATAACCATTAAGCTAAATGCGATACATCATACTTTCTAGAACTGAGCACTAGCAATATAAATATTGGTAATTCAAAATAGATTAACTTAAAAGAAACACTCTAGAGATACTCAGAAGAGCATTAAGACAAAGGATGACTATAAGGAATAAGCAATATCATTGCCAGGAATGTAGGGCATATGTAAAACTACATAATAGGACAATGCTAAGCATTTGTCTAGTATAGTAAGGATTCTACCACTTGCCTATCCATATCAACAACAACAACAATTATAATAAGCCTTTCTACTATAGGCACAATGCTTGAAATTTTGCAAGAAAGGACTAGTTGATTACATTGACCCCAGTGGGCAACTGGTACGTATTTCATCAATCCCCAAAGAATGAAAGACAAAGTCAGCCCTGGCAGAATTTGAACTCAGAATGTAAGGACTGATGAAATGCTACTAAGCATTTTGCCATGCAGGCAAACAGTTCTAGCAGTTCATAATTGTTTATAAATTAAATTCAAAGCCAGAAATTCAGGGGTAAGGATACAGTACAGGGATCAAATTCACAGTTTTGAGGGGAGGTGTAAGTCAATTACATCGACTCCAGGCCTTGAATAGTACTTATTTTATTGACTCTGAAAGGATGAAAAGACAAAGGTGACTTCAGGATGGCTAGAAGAAATGCTGCTAAGTATTTTCTGTGATATGCTAATGCATGCTTCTGCCAGCTAACCACCATAAATAACAATAATGATGATAATAACAATAATAACAAGAGCACTCGGAGAACGCATACCTCCGCCAACACTCACATATTTGAAAGCCTCATATTATTTTTAAAAATGTGTAAACAGAATTTATGGAAAAGTGAAAGAAGAAATTAACATAACCAGAAAGTTGAAAATTAATGAATTACTCTCACATAATAAAGATTTGAATGTGAACAGAAACTTGAAATTAATTCATTACTGTGACATAAAAGAAGGCTTATTTATATGTGTAGCAATACACTAATATAAATTTTATTCAAACTTTTATATTTCATTGAAAGAAAGCTTCGT
>JACXVO010038852.1:725130-738474 GCA_015501135.1 Hapalochlaena maculosa
TACTACTACTACTACTACTACTACTACTACTACTACTACTATTTATTGTTCTTGCACAACTTTTAAGGCTGGAGAGGTACAATGGTACCAACTGTTCACCACCAGGGGACTAAGGTAACAACCCTTACTTTTTGAGCACCTTCCAGAGTACTCAAGCAGTTCCAAATAGTGCTGTTTTCTGCAAGTGCTTCACCCTTATTGCAGCCCCTATTTGTTCCATTTACTTGCCAAGATTTTTACTCACTGTTTTTATGGTTCTAACAATTATGGTACTATTACCATTTTTTCACCAACCACAACTGCTTAACCTTCCAGCTAACCTGTCATATCTATTGACTTATCTTTCTTCCTTATCACATACCTTGTTGTCAGTTGGGAACGCTATATCTATGATCCAACATAACTTCCTTTCTTTCTCAATTAACACTATGTCTGGCTTCCTATTTGCTATCTCATGGTTGCACTGAATTATAAAATCCCATAGGATCTTTGCATTATCATTTTCAATGATGCCTTCAGGTTTATGGTTGTACCAATTTTTTGTTCTGTCAAGTCCATACTTGTTACAAAGCATTGTTGTGACATCTCTTATATTTTTTCTGAGTTAGTAGTGTATATTGACTGGTAATATGCCATTCAATCTCGCCATTTTGTCCACAGATTCTGCACTAATCACTTTCTAATGTGTTGTCTATTCTGTATTTGATGTAATTTGTTCTTAGTACCTGCCTTCGTTAGAGCCTTCATTTCCAGTTTTAAATCACTTAGTCATCCATAGCCATCTTTTTTCTCCGTCTGTCTTATCTTCAATACCCTTCTGAAATTGTCCATGCATTAATTTCTTTATCCACCTATTTTCAGTTTCCTTCATTTTCAAGTGCCTGTCTGTACTTTATCTTTGCAATCTTCCATCCTGCACAAACCTGACTTTCTTACATCCAATAATAGTGGTTTGGTGGTAGTTTTACATATCATGTTATGTTGTTTTCTCCTACTCTAATTCTGTGTTCACATCCAATAAGTCATCTTCCCCTCTTTTTCTTGGCACATACAATTTATCTGTGTCACTTTTTGGGTGAAATATCTTATATCTAGTCAACAACTTCCTTGTCTTTCTGTTTAAGTTGCTTAGTTTGTCTACTGTCCATGCAATTACTACTGCTCCATATAAGGAGTGAAACTGGCCATATGTTGATTGCTTTAATCTTATTCCGTCCACTTAATTTCAACTTAAGCATCAGTCTCAGTCTGTGCAAGTACCTCAGATTTTTCTGTCATTTTTTCTTCATCAGTTTGTCTATTTCCGAAATCACCAAGTACTTATAGCCAGTCTCTTCTATCAGCTTTATAACCTCTCCTGACTGTATCGTTTGCCCATCCATACATTTGATTTCACTGCTCCTCAAAACTAACACACAACACTTTTTCAGTTCGAACTCCATTCTGGTATCAGCACTGAAATAAACACTTATATGAACAAAGGGAACTGATTTGGGATTCATCTTTACCATAAAGTTTAAGATTATCCACGAATAGCAAGTGGTCGACATTTTGTTGGCAGCTTTTGAATACATACCCAGCCTTTGCTTTCCTCAGAATCAATATTAGTGGTAACATGTACAGGACAAAGACCAGTGGGAACAGGCAGTTCTCTTGGAAGATGCCTCTCCTGATTTCTACTGTCCCAAAACTTCCTCTAATGCTGTCAGTTCCATCTTCCACAATGCCATACTATTTTCAAGCAATTGTTCAAGATTCAATGCAATACCAAATAGGTTCATATATTCCATAATTCAAGAAAGTGCAATAATATCGTATGCCTTACAATAATTGATACATGACATGGCAAAGTTAGTTTTCCTCCTCTTGCAATCTCTATTTCAGTTGATCCTTAGTACCTCTGCATTTAAACTGACAACCTTTCTGCTCACGTGGCAGGACTCAGTTTTTTTCCAGATGTTTTTACATTTACTCTGCGACCATTTCAGTCAATAATTTCAAGTGGCAAGCAGGGTATCTGATTTCAAACAAAGCACTGTCCTATCCATTGTCAACCATTCTGGTATTACTTGGTGGGCATTTCACAAACTGTTGAGTTGTGCAGCTATTCATACATGACATTCACCAAATCTTTTGATTCAATAGCCTTGAACTTCATCTGGTCACGGGGCCTTTACTTGCTCATTTTTTGTTGATTTCCTTCACTTTCCAAACTGAAAATACTAGTTCAGCCTGTTATGGATAGAACACTGTTTGTTTCAGTTCTTGAAACCATTCAGCATCTTTTTTGTATTCCTTGACTTTGATCCAGCTGTCACTCCCAAACCTTGAACTTTCTTTGTTATCAGCTATCAACTTTTCATCTGTACACTGTCCATTTATTTCTTTTATAGAATCTCTCCTCATCTACTCTGAATAACCTATTCAGCTGGTAATCCTTATCTTACCATCTTTGCTTTCTTTGCATTGTGATACTGTTTCAGTTCCTCCATTACCACTTCCAGGCACTTTCCTTCACTATTATACTTCCTTTTCGGGGCCCTGTATTTTTGGTCATTTTTAAGCACCCCTTTCTTCTTTCAATCAAACACAGAGTTGTCCTTTGAGAGCATATCTAACCTTACCTGTATTCTTCTTTCCATCATGGATCTTTTCTTTTGTCATTCTCATTGTATCTCTTTTTCATGACATTGACACACAGATTTTGATACCTATTGCCTTGATCAAATTATTTGCTTCTGTGATAGTTTTGTTCTGATGTATTTCAGAATTTCATTGGCACTTTTCATTTCTTAGTTCACTTTCCACCTAATCGTTTTAAGGTTACAAATAACACCACTACCATTCTCCTGTAGTTTTTCCTTTATTCTGCTGAAGATTGCCTTTGTCTGCCTACCATATCACCACTAGTTTTATTGACTGCTTTCAGATTGTCTATATGACCCTCACTGAGTAAGCTACCATTGTTCCTTTCCTGTACTATGAGATTACTTCTATTTGTAAGAACTGCACTTTCATCATTTCCTCAACTGCTATTTTTCAATGCCTGTCTTTCGATGGCTGTAAGCTCTACTTCTGTGAACCATTGATTTTTCTTATTAATCTACTAGATCACATAATCTCTGTTCTGTAAGAGGAACCAATCCTTTTTCTCTCCATTGCTCATACATACATTGTTGGTATCCCCTAATTTAAACACCATTTTCATTTACCTTGTTGCTTAGCTAGTAACACTCCATGACCTCAGCATTGACTTGTTTGCTCTATCTACGACATGTTTGCTCCATCTATGCTATTTACATCGATGCTTGCTCAATCTACGACATGTCTGGATATCAACAGGCTGGAGTTGGACCAGAATCTCTGAGCCTGTTGGGTGTAACACTGTTACCATTAATGCTTCAGTTTCATTACCATCATTATTCATTGTATTTTGTTTTTTCATTATCACTCATATGAGTTAGCGATTATCAGGTTTTGCAGTTACTAGTGATTTTATTGTGACACCATCACTAGGTGTACCATCAATCAGAACAAGGAGAGATTCCACCATATGTATGCATGTGTAAGTGCATGGTCATGTGTGTGTGTGTGCACGTGTGTGTGTGTGTGTGTGTGTGCATATGTGCGCATGTGCATTCATATCTCTGTCTAAATAGCTCAACTTACTTCACTCAGTACCTTTTATTGTAAATTTGTTATCTTCTCATTCTCACTCTTCTCCTAACATCCATTCACCATTAGTGTTAATTTTTCTTATCAATTTCAGCTAAGGTTAACTGTGGAATTCCAAAAGATATTGCTGGTACAAAAATGACCTACACTACAACTACCTTAAATTCTGAAGTGACTTATACCTGTCCAGAAGGAACAACACTAAAATCAAGATGTGGAAAGGACAATAAATGGAGTCCAATTAAATTCACTTGTAAAGGTAACATAAATAGCTTTTCTCTATGTGCCTCAGTCTAGGTGATTTTTTAGTTTCTTATCTTTGTCAGAAAAAAAGCTGACTCTTCATACATTGCTGGAAGGGCAGTGGGGGAAGAATCCTTAAGTGCACCTTTCATGAGATCCTGTCAAATGCAGCTGTCTTCAATTAGTTCCCAAGACCAGCAAAGCACATGAATGTTATCCAAGCATCTTGCTCATAATCTATTCCTGGTTCTTCTACCGGTTTGTTTTGCCTGTAAAATTGTATAAGTCTTTCTCAATACACCCTTACCACATGCCCATATTATCAGAGTTGTGATTCCTCAATTTGGAAAAGTTGCGGCTCCACTTGGAGTGACATTTCAATATCTGAAATACATGTTTCATTGAGTAACATTACTCAGTGTAACATTACATTGGCGTAATCCTATTTTGACCGCTCATATTTGTGATCATATTGTTTCAGTCATTGCCCATGACCATAGGTAAAGTAGGCTTGAACACTAAATTAAAGATAGCAACTTCAGCATTTGCACTTACCGCTCTTCTTCTGGTGATGAAATGTTGAAACTGGAACATTACCGCCCCAATCCCTGTAATTATTGCATTAAATTAAGCTTCCTTCTATCAATCAGTTGTGAAAACAATTCCTTGTTACTTGAACATCTCCCACTGCTTCAGTGAAACTTTTCTTATATGTAGAGTACATTGCACAATCTTCTTCAGGAAAATTAGTGTCATAGTCTTTGCAAAACTGATTTTCAATCCTGCTGAGCAGAACTCAGTAGAAAACCTATCATGTGAATGTTAGAGATCACTTTCTGATGAGTTGAGTAATACCATGTCATCTGAAAATTTCAACCAACTGATTCTACTTCTACATCTCAATACCACTTTCAACTCAGCTGCATGTATCAATTCTGTCTAAAAACTTTATGAACAGGGAGGTGGCAGTACATACCCTTGATGAAGTTTGACACTCATAGAGACTCAAGACAACAAGCTATCCATCATCCCATATTCCTACAGAACCTCCCACCACAAGTCTTGAGTGATGCTGTTATATTACAAACTTTCTAAGGTCTACAAAACAAGCATACAACCTCTTTACCATACTCTCACGATTTCTTGAAACCTGCTGCAGTTTGAATATTTGGTTTTCTGTACTGTATCCATGGTGAAAACCACACTGTTTGTCTGCCAGTATAGACATAACAATATCCTTACAACTCTTCACCAAACACTTAGCATAGATTTTAATAGTGAAACTTCAAGATCCAAGCCACCTCGTTTGCATGAGTCAACCAAAGAATGCTTTCCCTGTTTAAGGCCTTTAATGTCTAAGGCTGAATTTTGTCTTCTCTAAGAGCCTTGCCATGTAATTGTTCTTGTGATCACAGTTTCTGAAAGGTTAATCACCACTCATATATTTCTGAAGATGGACCAGATTTAAATGATCTACAAAGTATTTTCTCCACCTTGTGAGTATGCACCTCTCTTCAGAAAGAAAAACTTCAAATGAGTTTCTTATAGCAGGCAAGTGACCAAATGATCTGCTAAAATGCTTCATTTGCTGAGCTTAGGTAGAGAGCCTACCCAGAAGGTATATTGCAATCTCCAACTAACACTGACAAAAGAGGCAATAGGCTTACAACCTGTTCGAAGGGGTGTGGGATAGATATATAAAGGTTATATAATTTGAGACTCCCACAAAAAATGTCCAAATTTGGTTGAGTCTACAACAATTTTCATGACATTTATGACAGAAAGGAAGAAGTTATCCTTAGACCAGTGACCTCCCCAAATGCTTATAACAGAGTAGATTGTATTAAAACTAACCAAGAACCAGGTAATATGGTTAAATTGAATGATGAAGTAAGTCTTTCACTTAAGAAATAGAAATGTGGTAGCTTGTTTCTTTCAGCAATCTTCTTCATGATTTCCATCTACTAGATTTCATCCTGATTTGCAAAGCAAATTTTTAACGATACAGTCAAACCGCTAAAAAAATAATATACTTTTGAGAAGTGAACTTATTAACCTCACAACTACACCTGAGTTAATCTTGATAGTTTTCTTCTGAATATTTTACTTGACCTCTCTCATCTGGACTTTGCGTCATTATCTGAAACTCAAAGGAGTTAATGCATTATCACTAACTCCTTTGTTAGAATACAGAAATTCTTTGAATCAGCTGTCTGATGTTCAACTAATCTTCCAATCTGGCATGTCCAATTACTAATGAGAATAGTCGTTTCTGATTAGGACATAAATATTGATAGGAGGGGTTTAGTTTTCTATCACCCTTATCCACCACACAACCACTTTTACTATCATAATCTTACAGTGACAAACTACCTTCTTTGCCTGGTTAAAAGACAATTGGGGTAATCTTCATAATAAACTTAGCTGAATGACAACAGTTACTCTACATAACTCCATAAGTCAGCAATGCCTGGATGACAAACAAAGTGCAAGTAAAACAATTTTGTTGTACTGTGTACATTTTAGATTGAGCTGTCCAACAGTGCTTGCATGACTATAAGGATTGTCTTGGACTAGTAGAGCACTTTAGCAGTACTATCCAGCTAAGGAATCGAGTAAGTTGTCTATATTATTCTGTAACCAAAACAATCTCTGAAACAAACTTGGCAGTTCGTGTATTTTAGTGCACAGAGTGCTCCTGAGAATATCAGTGCTCCTTCCTTCTACTAACTCTCAGTAAATTACTAGAGTAGAACATCTTCCCATCCCAGTGTCTCAATGAGATTAGATCCAGTATACTTTATCGTGTGTAATTTTTAGGATTGCATTGCATAATATATCCTTTGATTTATCCTGATGGTAGGGTGTGATTGAGAAAGATTTTAATATTTCTTACATGTTGACTGATTACATAGAAGTTTTCACAGTACTTTATTCGCAGTAAATGTTTGAACTTAATATTAAGTAATAATAGATCTGATACATTTTATCTTCTGGTATAATCTGTTGCCTGCTTGAAATCATGACCTGATGCTCTAGGACAGTGCATTTCAAACTATCTGATGTGGTGTACTTGCAGCTTTTTTTTCCAATGTACCAGTAATATTTCTTAGTAATATTAATTTATACTGGAAGCAATATATATAATGAATATAAAATGTTGATAAATTTTTTATCTTATATTTATTTTATAAACAAATAATATAATATTACATAAGCATTTTATAATGTTTCTTTCTTTTCTGCAAACTAGCCTCGTACCAGCAGCTAATGGCTCGCTGACCGGCACTGGCTTACGAACCACCACTTTGAGTAGTACTACTCTAAGTAGTCATGGCAATGGTGGTGGACAGTATTTGATTCATTGTTAATATATTTATTACAATAAATCATCAAGCTGGCAGAATCATTAGCATGCTAGATTAAATACTTAGAAACATTTCATCTGTCTTTATGTTCTAAGTTCAAATTCCACTGAGGTTAACTTTGCCTTTCATCCTTTCCAGGTTGATAAAATAAGTACTAATTGATCACTTTGGTCGATGTAATTAACTTAACCCACTCTGAAAATTTCTGGCCTTGAGTCAAAATGTGAAACTGGTATACATATTACAATAATAAATACCTGAATTGACCCACAGATGCTCAGGTTGGACATGGATCACAATAATCATAAAATTGTAGAAAAGAGTGTGGTCAGAGAATTTCATGTCATCCCTGTTTCTGGTATGACTAGCTTCTTAAAAAATAAGCATACCATCTCATTGCAATTAATTACTGTATTTACTGGTGTATAAGACATGCTCTCTTCATCTTTAGGTACTTCATAAAATTACTCTGTCTAATGTCACTATATCATGAATAGAAGATTCAATGTTGTAAACAAAGGATCTGGATAAGCATAAGTCCTTTATGCACAACAACCATTATTAAAATATTGAAAAAAAAAATTATTAAAATATTGAAATCAAACCAAATATCACACAATGTTTTCATAGGAAAAATTGAGCTCACATTAGCTCATTATAATTCTTCCTCAGGATACATAATCTACACCTGATACATGTATGATAAAATGTTCTAAATTTGTTTTGTTTTTCCAATAAAATATACCTGTAAAGGTTCAGTAGTTAGAGCAACTGTGAAGCTTTAGAGCAATCATGAAGAGCGGTAGTTAGAGCAATTGTGAAGTTATGAATTCAACTCCCAAACTGGGCTGTATAGTGTGTTTTTGAGTAAAACATTTTATGCTCCAGTTCATTCAGTTGTAGAAATGCATTGAAATATCAGTGGTACCAAGCGGTCTTTACCTTTTCCTTGGACAACTGTGGTGTGGAGAGAGGAGACTGGTATGCATAAGCAACTGTTGTTCTTCCACAAACAACCGTACCTAGATTGTGCCTCAGAGGTGAACTTTCTAAGTGCAATTCTATGGTCATTCATGACTGAAGGAGATCTTTAGCCTTTTTGTGACTGTAAAATAGATGAATGTCTTGTATGCTGACAAATATGATATGTCTTTCTTGTTTAGGGACATGGCCTAACACTGTAACAGAAAGCAATGTCTTTCTCAAGGACATTTAAATGTATATATAAAATAAACTGACAAAATGAAAATCATACTTATTTACTAATACATTTAATATTTGTAAAAAATTATTGTTGCTATTTTTTACTGATCTAAATTGTACTTTAACTCTAGATCTAATCATCAACTTCGTGAAAATAAAGAATGTAACTATAGATGTACCTGTGAAAAGATTGATGGATAACACATTAACAGCAACAGATTGTGCAGTAAAATGTGCGTCTCTTAAAGATTGTTTGTCATTTGAAATAACAAGAGATAAAAAATGTTACTGGTTAGAGAATAGTGCAGCTCTCTCCGACCATATAAAGATAACTCCAAACTGTGATTACTACCAACTAGTAAAACGTAATTATGCTTTATATTCTATTATTTGTTCTGAAATATGATTCCATTTATGCTTGGTAATGTATAAACAAACATTTCCATAAAGGTATTAACAGTTTTGACCTGTGTTTACAGACATAAAGATGTTCTATTAAATACTGTAAATACTTCTCATATGGTATTTGTTCACCTTAAACACTTTTGTGCATATTTCCAATCATTGCTTGATGTTTGAAAGATGTCTTATTAATTTTTGTTAAATCTGAATAGTCGTGGTGTCAACAGCAATAGTCATAATAAAAATACTTTATGATCATTTGTCCATATCTATATGGGTAAGACACTGCTGTTGCAGTATAGCATCTCAACACTAGTTGCTTTTCTTCATAATCTTGGATACAGAATAAGAGAAAAAGTAATGCCAATCAATGTAATTATGTACTTCCTTTATTTTGACATGGTTATTATAGGTGAATATATCTTCCTATCACCAATCTTTATACTGCCTGAAGAGAGTACATTTTCTCATGCAATTAAAATCAGTGAAGTTGTTGCTGGGACTAAAAAATCCTCTCTACTTAAAATATGTACCTATTCAGAATGATTCCCTGGTATTGAGAGAAAATTGGTCTGAGAATTCACTTAATTTTATTTCAATGATTTTGTTCTTTCTTATTGAAACTCTTCCTTCTTGAGACCTTGGTCTTCAGAGGAAATTCACTATGTTTAATGATTTCAATATTCTTTTCTATTCTAGGCACAAGGCCCACAGTTTTGGGGACAAGGGGTTAGTCAATTAGATCGACCCCAGTATGCAACTGGTACTTAATTCATCAACCTCGAAAGAATGATCGGCAAAGTCAACCTTGGCAGAATTTGAACTCAGAACATAAAGATAGACAAAATGCCACAAAGCATTTTAGCTGGTGTACTAATATTTCTACCAGCTTGCAATATTATGATGCATATGAATGCGAAGATATTACTATTGTGATGAACCTTTCTGGTTCAAAAAGGAAGTTGAGCCATCTCTCTGTATTTCTATGAGAACAAAGTTCCCAAAGGTTGAAATCACAAACCTCACTTCAGTATTTATCTCAGGTACTCTCAAGAAGTTTGAGTACATCCACAGTTCAGGATTGTGCAGAGACAATAGCATATCAATTTCATCTAATATGAATAGATTTAGGAAACAAATAATAGGAATCTTCAAGAAGTTTAATTTGAACATAAAAATTACAAATAATCTAATTACATTTAGCAAATTGGATATTGTTTTAGATCTGAAGTCAGATATCAAACAAGTATTAGCCCTACAGAAGGCCTAACAAAGAGGATAGGAACCTTTATAGGAATTTCAACTAAGATTCCCAAGCTATATTAAGGTAGTTACTACTTGACATTAATATAGATACTTTTGATTGCATTAATTTATTGTGCAACAAGAATTTTGCTAAGATTGGCTTTAAGAGATTTAGGATGAGAAAAATATCTTGATCCATTTCTCTTTTCAAACTGAATGACTCTTCACAGACAGGAAGTTTTATCCTGAGTTACATGCCATTTCTCAGACACACTCAAGTGTCACAAACTTATTAATACCCATATAGTTAAGGTTTGTTATTCCTGCTTAGAGAACATTACTTCCAGCATTAGATGCTACAATAAGAATATTTTTACCTAGCCATTATCTCCAACATACGCCTGCAGCTATCAAAATATCTCTCTAAGCTGAGAAAATTTTACCTTTCTAAGAGAGTGGTTTGTAGAGCAACCCTCTTTTCCCATGATTTCCCAATGAATTACATGGGTTTGGAGTCAACAGCTTTATGGAATAAAGCTAAATCACTGGCTTCCTCCTTGGTTCTGTTAGATACCTTAGGGAAATGATGTGAGCAGCATAACCTCAAGCTAATTCAATGCATACAGACATACATTTACACAAATGAGTTTCATGAACTAGCCCTTATCAAACATATCAAAATGGATTAAGTACCAATGCATGAGACTTTTAGGCCTTGGGTCACTTTGTAACTTTTGCTGATTAATTAATATACAGGATGGGCCAACAGTCATGCACCAAGACATTTAACATTTTGGCAGAATCATTAGCACATAGATATTTCTTCAACTACAACATTCTGAATTCAAATTCTATCAAGGTCGACTGTGCCTTTCATTCTTTTGCGAGGACATTAAATTAAGTACCAGTTGAACACTGGAGTTAATGTGCTCGACAAATCCCCTCCCCAAAATGGTTGCCCTTGTAGCAAACACCTTTCACTTTTATAGCAAATAAATGAAATCATTATTATCATTATTATCATTATAATTGATTAGTATTGTTATTATGGGGCAAGCTGGTAGAATCATTGGCCTGATTAGCATACTTAGTGACATTTTGTCTGTCTTTATGTTCCGAGTTCAAATTCTGCCTTAAGGTGCATTCCTCTAGTATTCTTCCTGAAATCTTTCTGTTCTTGTGGCAGTAAATTCTGATTGTCAAGGTACTCGTAAATGCTTTCTGAAAGCATTCCCATTAAAATTTTTCACATTAATGGTAAGCAAGTGATTAGTCTATAGCTACAAGCAGTATTACTCTTACTAATGTTTTTCACAAAGACTATTGTCATCCCTCTAGTCATCCAATCTAGTATTATTCCTTTATTAAAGCAATCCTGAAGTTGCTCCCTTAGCCACTCATGTAGACTACGAAGTTTCTTTAGACAGTAGCACAGAACTAAATTTAGTCCAGAACCCTTTCAATTAGGCAGTTTAATTTCTAAGTAACACTGCATCACTATCATGTCTTTTTCTCTGGTCCACTTTCTCCTTCTTACTCTGCTCTCTGCTGATGATGTATTAGGGTAACAGCTGTAGTGAGTCTACATTTTTACTGAACCACTACAAAGTGAGATCCCTTCCTTTAAACGTCCAGCTTCATTTTCACTGTTGCAATCAGAATGCTTTCGGAAACTCTTGCCTCTCCTAAACTAGGGTAAGGTAACATTCATCACCAACGTCATCACTACTATTATATTCTGACATCTGATAGTTTCAAGCAACTTACTATTTCATAATTTGTTGCACCTTTGTGATTGTGAGGTGATGTGTGCAGCGTTTTTTGTTGGGAATGTGGGAATATTGTATTGCATCAGTACGTTTTGTTATGGGGTTTGGCTTGAGCGGTCTGGTGTATTAGTTTTTGTATTGTGTGTTACTTGTGCTGTGCAAGTTGCGTTATTCTGTCGGGTATTGGCCTTCTATGACACATGTGAGCTTTGTTAATTTTTGTGGGTATTTATGGTATGGTTTTATTGCTTTATGGTTTTGGAGGAGTGTTACTTAATAGTGTGTGTAAATCTATATCTATAAAAATGAGGATGTGCATAAATTTGCAAGGAGTAAACTTGAAGACGGAAGACACTGCAGAGATTATATTTTGAATGGGATTTCCTCTCTTTCTCAAGAATGTCATAGGCTATTTTAATCTTGAAATCGATCTATGATAGAAAAAAATCGATAAACACATGGACTTCTGGGAAAAAATTGTTTCAAACTTTTTTTGAAATTATGGAGCCACTTGCAACGCTCACATTCACTTTGTAATTGAGAAATTTTGTTAAATTTTGTTAGTTAGAAAAAAACCATATCATATGATATACTTAAAAAAAAATCATAACATTTAATATGCTGTGAAAAAAAAATTGAAAGAAATTTTTCCCAGAAGTCAATCTGTTTATACATACACATACACACACATACGTATTCCCGGCAACAATCCTTGCCAGCACACACATTAAGCAGAGGGCAAAGATCGTTCTTGAAAGAAGAGTAGCTGTTAAATATACATTTTTATACACAACTGTCTATATATAAGTTAATTTCATTCCCTCCAGAATATCAATGTAAAATACACGCATGAAGTCGTTTTTAACCAAACTGCCCCAAACTTTTCTGGTTCATGTGACCAAGCCACTCAAAATCCTCTGTAATGATATTCTCATATGTAAATGAGAATATCAGGGCAAATATCGTTAGTACATTCTTTTGAAACAGTTACATTGAATGTAAACAAAGAGGAAAAATATATTGGTACAGCATCATAACTGCATTTTAGTGCTGTAACAGCTATGCTTTATGAAATATACTTTGCCAAAGTATATTTTCAAATGGAAATACGTCTTGTAGGGTGTAGATTGAAGTTGTGTTGAGGAAATATGATTGTTTTTTTCCTCTTGCTTATAAAATAATCTATGCCTTTTCATAAATACAAAAGTGTAACTACAGTTTGCTGCCACCAGCTATCTCTATATATACATATATATATGACAGGATTCTTCCAGTTTCCATCTATCAAATCCACTCACAAGGCTTTGGTCGGACCGAGGCTATAGTAGAAGACACTTGCCCAAGGTGCCACACAGTGGGAATGAACCTGGAACCATGTGACTGGTAGAGAAGCTACTTACCACAGAACCACTCGTTATTATTATTATTATTATTATTAT
>JACXVO010038852.1:765824-784289 GCA_015501135.1 Hapalochlaena maculosa
GTGTGTGTGTGTGTGTGTGTGTGTGTGTGTGTATTTTTATGCATATATATACATAAATAAATCTATAAATGTTTGTGTAAATTTGTACCATTTAACTCGATATCTTTCATTCTAAATTTGTCACTGTCTTCTTGTTCTTATCCTCCTTGTATACATCAACCATCTATATGAGTTGCTATAAATTTCAGATTTCAAAGATGTTAAATGTGTATCTCCAAAAGACATTGATGGTGCATCAAAGTCTTACGATTCTACTGCCTACAAATCTGAAGTGATATATACTTGTCCAAAGGGAGAAAAATTTAAATCAAGATGTGAAAAGGATGGTAATTGGTCTGTAGTACCACATAATTGTAAAGGTAAAATTAAACAGATTTCCTCTTCTTTGTTTTTGTCTAGGTAATTTTGTTTTATTGTTTTATGAAATATTTTTGTCATAAGAATTGCTACCTGAATGACAATTTCCTCTGTGTCTGTAGCTAGTAGAAGAGGGAGAAATTATCTACTGTCCAGAGACCTCTCCAATGTTTGTAACAGAGTGAACACTATAATTTTTTGACCAAGTGATACTATTATTTTGGATGAAAGATTAGGTTTGACAACCAGCAACTGGAAATGTTAAAATTGGTTGCCCCTGACATAGTTTTCCTCTACCAGATTCTATCCTTATTGAGAAGCAAATCTCAAACTATAATAAAACTTCATTCAATACCTCATTGTTGTGAGGTGAACCTATTAACTATATCTGACTCATCTAGATGGTTTTTCTCTTTATTTCTGACTTAAGCTGTCTTACTCATATTTTGTGTCATCATCCAATCTCAGTATAGTGTAATGTTCTGAGTCCCTCATTACTAGATTTTGGTCATCCTCTACAACAATCTTCCAATGCTCTTGTGATCTTCAAATCCACCATCCTTTATTATAATAATTATAATTATGGTCTCTAACATAAACACAGAACAAACAAATTTTGATGGGAGTGGTTTTGTAGATACCATCAACTGGTGACAAGTACCTTTCAATAACTTTGAGAGTGAAACATGAAATAGACATTAGTTGTGATTTAAATTTTTAAAAATAACAAGCTTGAACATATGATGTGAAGCATTTCTTTGAATGCTTTCACCCCTTCAGTCACAAATCTAAAAGTAAAATATTTTTAAAAATGTCATTTCATTTTTTATTTATACCAAAATAAAGGGCAATAATATATATTAAGTAAATTTTTAAAGAATTTAATATTCACTATGCTTAATATTTTGGCATGAATAAAGAAAGATTTTGCTAACACTTGGAAAAAAATACTAATTTACTTATGCCTGTGAGATTTACAAGATGCAGCCTTGGTTATATATGTTTTAGAGGTGTCCAATGAATTGGTAACTGTGAGTCAACTTATTTATAAATTATATCTCTTTTGTAATTTATTCTGAAAAATTGTCCCATATATCGGACAAAGTGACTGAAAGGGTTAATGTTTCTTCCACTTTGCCACTTTAGTCATGAAAAAATGTAATAATAATGATTTTTTAAATTTGTCCCTAGTATATGATGATACCAAGATAATACAATAATTTACAAAGAATCAAATGAGTAAAAGATAAACATTAATTTCCATGTAAAAGAATTATGTAAAATATTAGTTTACAAGTAAAAGAAAGGTGAGGATGATGATGAACTATCCCTGAATATAGAAAGATTTTAATCCAGCATCTATTGAAGAACTCTATCATCAAAGATCACCCTGAACTCTGATAGCTAATGTTGTTTCCAATTATTGTTCTTATAAATGAATGCACAGAAGTACCCACCCACTCTTGCTATTTTTTATACTAACACTCACTTTTCAATAACTTCATTTGAAAACAGTTCCTCCCTCTCTATTCTCACCTTTTTTTACAAATGAAATATGGTAGTGCAAATGAAGTATCAACCAAAGAGGACAATAGCAAGGTTAAAGAGAAGCAGAGAAAAGAGGAATATAGGGAGAGGGAGAGGAGGGAAAGAGAGACAAATGACGGTAGTGGTAGTGGTTGTAGTGGAGATGGAGGAAGAGGTGGTGGTAGTAGTGGAGGTGGCAGTGGGGATTGAATAGTGAAAGTATATATTAAAAAAAAACTGAACCAAGTTTTTTATATCACCTATCACTTAATGCATGCATATAAGTGTGATTCCATGAAATATCCATGTTTATTTATGTAGCAAGTATTTATGTAGCAATTTAATTAAAGGTTATACCATATATATGGCATATAAATTCTTTTGTTTGTTCATGGGGAAAATGGAAAATTATGAGTAAAGATATATTTTATGTGTACTATGTATTAAGTTTTTAAAATTGCGTATATAAAGTGTATATATATATATAAAGTGCATTAAGTAATCATCATATTCCAGTTTCTTTCACTTTTCAATGAGTAACAGATGAGTGACTATCTTTCCATAAAAACATGGCACAGGCTGCACTTTCGGGTTTTTGGATAAAGTTTTCAGAAATAACTCAATGAATTTATCATTAAGTCTGTGAAATATTCATGGTTCACGCTAGTTATTATTCATATTGTTAACATCACCAACATTAATAACAAATTATTCTTGTTGTTAAAGGTGGTAAATTGACAGAATCGTTTGAGCATCCGACAAAATGTGTCATAATGTTTTTTCTTACTCATTATCTTCTAATTTCAAATTCTGCCTTTCCAAGACTATTAATATAAGGATAAAAGTCTAGTGTAGTGGCCAATTTATTCAATTAACTTTAATCTCAATGTTTTGGGCTTTTAAGTTAGAAATTATTATCGTTACTGTTATTTTTCATTTGTCTACATTTTACATTAAATTTTAGATATTGATTCACATTTTATGAAAATAAAAGGAGCATTTCTGGATGTGTTGGCGAAAACATTGTGGAGTAAGAAGAAACTAGCAGCAGAAACTTGTGCAGAAAAATGCTGGTCTGACAAAACTTGTTTATCATTTGAAATTAGTAAAAATAATGGAAACTGTTACTTATCAAACA
Source organism: Hapalochlaena maculosa (assembly GCA_015501135.1). NCBI lineage: Eukaryota > Metazoa > Mollusca > Cephalopoda > Octopoda > Octopodidae > Hapalochlaena > Hapalochlaena maculosa. The sequence goes on from JACXVO010038852.1 coordinate 768,847, forward strand.
ACTCTGCAGCTACCTCTAAGAAAATAAAATCAGACAAAAATAGAGATTACCACCAACGAATAAAACGTAATTATTCTTTATATTTTATTATAGGAAATTTATCTTTTTTTTTTATCTAAAATTTGTGATTCCATTCATTATATGTAGACCACCAATTCTATAAGTGAAATATTTAGCTAGAAAGACAGACATAGTCATTGGAGCACAACATGGTCTTTGGACCCCGCAAATCCTGTCAAACCATCCACTCTGTGACAACATGGACAATAGATGTTAAACGATGTTGATGATGGTATTAGGGAATTTTTATACAGCATAATTTCACCTTAAACACTTTTTTCCTTCTTTTCAAATTCTTTCGATGTACAAAATCAAACTTTCTTGAATCCAAGCAGCAGCAACAGCAGCAGCAGCAGCAGCAGTAGTAGTAGCAGCAGCAATAATAATTATAATAATTTAATGTGTGTTGTCTGTGCATGCATGGGTTGGACTTTAGACCAGTACTGGCTGGCTGGGTGGCTGCATCAAGCCCTAGTCTGATCTGGCTTGTTTTCTATGGTTGGATGCCCTTCCTAATGTCAACCACTCCAAGAGTGGGGGTTATTTTACATGCCACCTATACATATGACACTTGCATGACACAAGATGTTTAGTGTTTTTATGTTCCACCGACACAGGTGCCACTTGCATATTGCCAAAGGACCACAAACAGATTTATACTTATTTGTCTGTGCTAACATAGCTTGGGCAGTGCCGTTACAGTGTTACAGTGCAGTGTGACATAGCTAGTTTCTGTCCTTCATAATCTGACACATAAAATAGCTGCAAAACGTGTTACTTTATGTGTTTATTGAGATGGTTATTACAGATCGATGCTGCTCCTATTGGAAATAGTTATATTGCCTGGAATCAGAACATTTCCCCATGCCTCTGAAATTAGAGAAGTTATCTACTGAATGCTCTCTGCACAAAATAGATTCCTATTCAGAATAGTTCCATGTTGTTAAGAACAATGCAGATTGTAAATTAACTTGGCTCCCAAAGATTTTGTCATTACCTATCATAATCCTTCCGTCTTGAAGCCCAGAGAAAGTTAACTAGGTTTTATGACTTCAGTATATGAATAATAATCAATACTTGGATGTCCTTGTACTCATGATAAATCTTTCTAGATCAAAAAACAAGGTAAGTTACTTTCTGTATATCTATTAAGCAATTAAATTAGGTCAAAATTGCAGACTTCATTGTAATATTAACCTTGAGCACTTTTAAGTGCTCACACTCACAGCTTAAGTTTATATGAAGACAATCTAATAATTTTATGTAATATGAACAACCATGCCATGAGTAGAATTATGAAGAACTTAAAAGGAATCTACAGTCAACTAATTGGACATTATTTTATATTTGAAGTCAGATAACAGACGAATATTACTTCCACAGAATATCTAACAAAGACAAGAGATACTATCACAGAATTCTACTCCCAGGTTATAACTAAACTAACAATAGGCATTACTAAAGTATCTACAATTTACCCTCAAGTAAAGATATTTTTGACAGCATTTTTCCTAAAATGTCACTTAGAACTAGCTTTCAAGAGAACCTACTATAAAAAGAGTATATCCATCTCTACAACTAAAGAGAATTAAGAAGAGGAAAATGATTTGATTCAATCCTCTGTTCACCAAAATATTTCCATGAACTCTTTCAGGAAAATTTTATCCTGCAGTAGACACCATTTTTCATAAGTATCACAAACTTATTAATGTAAATAGTGTTAAAGTTTATTACTTCTGTGCAGATAACATTACTTTCAACATTGTACACTACAAGAGGATTTCTTTTCTACCTATTTGCAACTGCCCAAATCAATCTACTCTGCTAGCAGAATTTGGCCTTTCTAAGAGAGTGGCATGTAGAGCAACTCTCACTCCATCTGATAGTTTACCTATTGAATTAAATGGGTTTTGTAGACAACAGCATCAACATTTTCACTTAACATATATACACTCCTTTGAATTAGTGTACTGGAAACATATATATTCCTATCTGTCTTTTTTTAAATTTCGGAGTCTTTGAAAATAGGGAAACGAATTGTCCACCATAACCTCAAACTTATTCAATTCATACATACACACACACCTATGTGTGTGCATTGGCTTGACAGGAGCTGATAAGGCTAAAAGCCACATCAAGTTCCATAGTTTGTTTTGACTTGGTTTCCACAGCCTGAAGTCTTTCATAAGGCCAATCACTTTACAGAGTATACTGAATGAATTTCACATCACACAATCACCAGTACTTTTTATGAGACACTATCACCAATGTCTTTTACATGGCACCATCACTAGTATTTTTCATGTGACATCAGCACCAGTGCTTTTTATGTGGTACCAGCACCAATGTGTTTTATGTTTGGCCTTGGTTCTAGGATAGCAATTATGTTGTGGTTGACAGATCTTATTGATGCATCAATGCCCCACATGTCTTGGCTCTTTGTCATTTTTTCACAAGGCATAAAATTTTGAAATCAGCTTTCAATGCTGTGTCCCACGTCTACCTGGATCATCCTCTTTTACAACTTCACTCCAATTTAAATTATCAGCTATTCTTTATGCAACTATCCTCATCCATCCATATTGCAAGACCAAATCAACAGTCTTCTGTCTTGCACATTGCATCTCATTCCTCTTATGCCTAATATTTTTCTCAGTGTGCTATAGTTCTGACATTGCATAACCAGTGAGGCATACAAGCTTCATTCTTCTCCATTCTTTGCATGTCCTCCACATTCAAAGCTCGCATCTCACTGCCAAGTAGCATTGCAGTTCTGGAGAAGAATGAAGCTTGTATGCCTCACTGGTTATGCAATGTCAGTAACAACAACCTGTGCAGTAACAACAACCTATGAAGTGACAGCTTAACAATGGAATTTGATCATAGTACATTACCAGTCCTTCAGATGGACAATACAGATATATCTCTTGCTCCAGACACAGTGGATTCAGAGATCTTATTAAGTGATGATGAGGATTTGAATCTGTCAAAAAAAGACTTGTGTGGAGAGAAAAAGAAAAAAACAGTTCTGAATAAAGTCATTCCATGTTAATAGTCAAAAGAAAAGTTAAAGAACATTCACCATCTATACTAACAATAACCTTGACACATTTACCAAAACTCGAACAACGGCAAAAACAATACACACATTTAACCACAAAACACAATTATAAAAAAAAATCCATCAAAACAGGAACAAATATGAAAAACAAAATATATGACTGAGTATAGAACCTGAGTCCATCATCAATTTCACAATTATTTGAAAAAAAAACAACAGTGAAATGATACAAGATATAACAAGCAATACATACATTCTTACAAAAGGAGATGGCTTTGACAAACTGCCATCAAGAACTTTCCATGACAAACAATGAATAAAAACAGACACAAACACACATTTAGAACTTTAAAAAGATATCCAGCAGACAATGGACCTTTTAGAATAAAGCCAGACAAAAAGGGATTTTCAATAATTTTGTTCCTACCAAGGCAACTGAATCAGATGGCCTCCCCAAAGCCTAAGGCAAATGACTTCTCTTTTTAGTTTCTCCAATAAATATGGTTGTTCCTCAAGGTGATACATGAAGGCTGCATTGTCAGAGCCCTCATAAACTAAAGTTGGAGTGGAGACTTAATATGAAAAGAAAACTATAATTAGATTTGACAAACCAATTAAACTGCTCACTTTGGTTCAGTCTCAACCTCAAGAGAGATAAGAACTGGGATTAGGCAACAAACACGGTTGCCAGTCTTACTCGGAAATGAACAGAGGAGAAAGGATGGGCTGAGGTAGTGAATGCCGTCATTGCTTTCCTCATCAGTTATTGCCTGATTGTCATACTCTGCCCTATTAGCCACTTAAACTGGTTGGAGTGTCTATTATTTTCTTGTGGAAGGGGTGTATTTTAATGGTGAGGCAGACAGTTTGCTGCCTGTACCCTTTGTATGGCCACTTAAGCATGCTGTGGCGGCTGCTGAGCAAGCAGACATGCACTGTGATTGTGTCAAAATGCAATGATTTCTGGACGTATGGGGTCAATATATGTGAGCTTTGTGAAACACACATTTCTGCAGCCCTTCTTGACAGAGCTGCAGCCCTGGATGAAGGAAAGGCTGGAAACTGGGCACCTGGCTCATATAGTATCATCAGGAACTTATAACACTCTACCAGTCAGACAATAGGAATAGTGAATGTTCTTTAGCATTATATAGAAAATAGTGGTGATGAGGTTGACAATATTCTTATGGAGACATAAATGAAAATGAATTGGCTAGTGTATTCCAGAAGACTTTCTGGTCGGACACAACCATGAATAATTCCCAGATGTCTTGGCTTAGCAATGCTACCAAGGGATACTTCTGGTTTGAGATAAACTCTACAAGCACAGATGTTCTGTCAGGCAGATTTGTCTAAGATGCTTGTAAGCTGATGAAACCATTCAATGTGCACTTGTTTAATGTCAAAAAATTGTTGGTTTGTGGAGAGTTATGTTGAATAGCAGTTGCTGCATGTTAGATGCACCCATCTATCAGCCAAGTCCATAGTGATGATTGTCTTGTCACCTTCCTTTAATTGGGTAGGTAAGACAGTTTTCTTGAGCCTAGTGGGGGTGGTGAAAGAAGTTGTCTGGTAGATGAGGTTGAGCAGCATGAGAACAGAGATATTTCTCTTTGGTAGAATTCTCATTGAAAAGGAAAATGATGTTGGTAAAGGAGGTAATGTCCTCAAATGAATTCATTGAAAGGTGGATGAAAGTTGCAGAGGTGGCAAGAATGGATGGTACTTACCCTCAGTGTTCAGTGAGGTCTTGGTAGGAGAGGTGCATGATTGTCTCTAGAGTTCTCCACTGTTAGAAGAATCAGGTCATCTTCATCTCTTTTATTTAACTGATGTATATTATATATCCTTTCTTTCTTTGTCTAATGGCATACCACATACTCACAAACAACAACATCATCATCATCATTGTCATCGTCATCATCATCCCTTAGTGTCTGTTGTTGATAGAAGCATGGGTTAGACGTTTTGACTGAGACTGACTGGCCAGGTGGCTGCACTGGGTTCCAATCTGATTTCTACAGCTGGATGCACTTCCTAATACCAACCAAGAGTGGGGGTGTTTTTATGTGCCACCGACACTTATCAACTGCCTCAACCATGTTCACGATTCTGACCATATATGGATACTAAGATCAGGAATGTGTTAAGGGGTGTGGAATCTCACTACTACAAATTTAGCAGGTCCTCCCAAAGAACAGCATTGCACCAGAGGTCTCGGTCACTGGTCATTTCCTTTGTGAGATCCAAGGCCTAGAGGTCTGACCTCATCACTCCGGACCACGTCTTCCTGGGTCTGCTTCTGTCCCGAGTCACCTCCACAGTTAGAGATTAGCTCTTCTTTACACAACTATTCTCATCTATATGCATCACATGGCCAAACCAGTCTATATATCATTGCAATATATCATTATATGTAAATCCCTAAATGCTTTCATGTTTGTCATTGTGTTCCGCACCCCCCATTTGTTTCCCTGATGACAGACGAAAGAAATCATTTTCACTTTTATTGTTATTGTTGTTAAGGTTGTAAGCTGGACAAAATGCTTAGTAGCATTTCATCTATATTTATGTTCTGAGTTCAACTGTTGTCAAGATCGACTTTGCCTTTCATACTTTTGGGGTTGATAAAATAAGCACTGAGTACTGGGTTCAATGAAATAAGAACCAAGTTAAGCACTAGGGTCAATGTAATCAACTTCCCCTTCCCCCAAAATTACTGGCCTTGTGCCTATAGTGGAAAATATTATTATTTTATAGATATTTTAAAAATATTGGATAAATATCCACAAGCAGCATGTAATTAAAATTTTAAATAGAATATCAATAAGCCATCTCATACGTTATTTTTTAAAGACAAAATTATTTTTCAGTGTAAGACGTCCTCTATTGAATTTTATTACATCATGAGATATACTTATAACCTTACTCCATCATTTAAGTTATAGATAATCCATTTTGATAATGTGCTTTGATTTAAAACTTAATGATCATAGCAACACTTGATTTGTTGGCTGCTCACCTGTTTAAAAGCATAGCATAAGAGGAGAGATGTACAAATGAATTTTCTGCAATCTTAATATTGCAAAAGTATTTTAAGCAATTCTCCGGTGTCATTTTTAGATAAAATATTTTCAAATAATAAATTGTCAATTTGAAATATTATATATCAAGTGATTTACTGTATTTAATATCTGTATGATGCCGGTGTGTATGTATGCATGCATGCATGTCAGAGTGTCTGTTTCTGTGAGTATAAAATATATTTGCTTTCATTTGTTCTTCCAGCTACTGATGAGTTTTCTGTATTTAAAAATGTTTCTCCACATGAGAAGAAAAATGTTGGATGGCTTAGCAATGTGAAATTAACAGAGTGCAAGCAAGCTTGCTATCAACACCCACTGTGTAAATCTTATGAGTACAATGAGAAACTTAAACGTTGTGGTGTGAATATGGGAACACAATTCCCTCATGACCTTAAACCCAACAATAAAGGTTGGGATGTATACATAATGAATACAGGTCTGTAGTATGTTTTTATTTTATTTTGTGTGTGTGTGTGTGTGTGTGTGCGCGTGTGTGCACATGTGTATTTACATAAACATATATATCACTACATATAGTGGAAAGACATAGCCATGATTATACATATTACTGTAATTCAGATGTGTGTTGTATTAAGAGTAAAATATATATTGTTTTCATGTATGTGTGTATGTGCACACACAGGTATGACTGTGTGGGAAAAAAGTTTGCTTACTAACCATGTGGTTTTGGATTCACTATCACAGGGCATCTTACATTATAATCCTGGACTAGAGGTTGTGTATTGGATGTGCCTTCATCTCTTGTAGAGAACGATGTTTGATGTATTCTTGTTAAAGCTGAAGTAAATGGCCTTAACACTGTGGGAACTGAAGAATTTATATCTATGAGATCTAAGGAAATGTTAGTTAAAGCTCCTAGATACACTACTGGGCAAAACTTTAAGACCAGGGAAAAAGACTGCAGACACGAACTCCTAGCAGACCGATACATTTGAATATTTTTCATTATAGATTCATTATTGGCAAATGCAAAAAGATATATGAAAATCAACAGAAATGTTTAACATTTAATGCAGAAAATATACGTTGTATAAAAACTAACAATATTTTGACTGATCAAAACTTAGGACTATGACAAATAAAAAGTTCAAATCTTGTATAAACTATAAGAATTCTGGCATTTATGTTTAAGTTTTCTGTGTCAACAACTGACAGGTACTTCCTATATATTTTCACAACAATGGGAAAGGTTAAAATATTGATGGATTTTGGATGTGGTCGAATTGTAGAGATCAAGAAGCAATGTCTTTCTCAACATACCATCTCCAGTGAAATTGGTTGCAATAAAACTTCTTAAAAGACCCTGAAAATCAGAACAACTTAAATCTCTTGAAAAGAGGTTTTTTTGGAATGTATGAATAAGTGCTCTGGCTGTATGCAGCTTTTTTTTAATGTATGCATTGTAGGGTAATCTGTAGACAGGAAATTTATTCGAGTATAAATGCTGACTATTTCCAGTTTAGTATTAAATGTTTATGGATTATTGTTCTTTTGCTTTTTGTAGTTGGTCTTCATTCATTTTGAGAGACAGGAGTATTCTGAATTTTCATGTTGAACAAATGTCTAGATGTTCATTATATGGAACGTTATTAAGAACTGAGATTTTAATTCATTGTTCATGTACCCTAATCCATTGTATACATCTTGATATTATTGGACCTGTATAATTCTCATTACTTTTGAGCATGTGATGCAGCAAATGAATTTTTTATTTTACAATTCGTATTTGCCTAAACCTTCAGTTACTGCTGCTCAAAAGTAATCTTAGAATATACATTCACTGTTTTCTACCTCTATGAATGTCATTAAAATTGTATGCATGCATGTGTGCTTTTATATCTGTGTGCAAATTTTTTCAATTTTTTTCCTTAAATAACATTTATTGTAACATTCTCGTTATATCTATGTTCTCACCTTATCCCTTATATACATGCACCATTGTTGTAAATTTCTGTTATTAATTTCAGTTTACACACTGATTAATTGTGGATCTCCCAAAGATGTTTTCGGTGCATCAAAATCCTACAATTCCACTACCTACAAATCTGAAGTGATATATACTTGCAAAAATGGAGAAAAATTGAAGTCGATATGTGAAAAAGACAATAAATGGACTTGGGTAGAGCCTAAGTGTAAAGGTAAAATAAATAGATCTTCCCTTGTTGCTTCTCTCTAGGTAATTTTCTTTCATTTTTTTAATGAAATATTTTTGTCAGAAGAAGAATTGCTGATCCCATGATAATTTCCACTGTCTGTATATGGTGGGAGAGAGAGAAAGAGGGAGAGAAAATTATTTGAAGACCAGAGACCTCTCCAATTCTATCAAGAGACCAGATGATAGTATGATGTTGATGATGTTGCTTGAGGGATTAGGTCTGACAGATAGCAACTGGAAATGTTGGATCTTGTTCTCTCTGATGTAGATTCCATATACCAAATTCCATCCTTTATTTGAAGCAAATTTCAAACTATGCCAAAACTCTACCCAATACTTATTAACCCCAAGCTATATCTGGCTCATCTAGATAATTTTCTCTTTATTTTTAACATAAGCTGTCCTACTCATACTTTGTTTCATCATCCAACTCTCTATACAAGGCAGTGTTCTGAGTCCCTGATTACTAGATTTTGGTCATACTCTAAAACAATCTTCTGATGCTCTTGTGATCTTCTAATCCACCACACTTTATTATTATAATATTAATCATAATAATGGTCTATAATTTAAGCACAGAACAAAAAAGAATTGATGAGAGTGGTTTTGTAGTTACCAACAACTAGTGACAAGTACCTTCCAATAACTTTGAGAGTGACATTCAATAACTTTGAAGTAGACATTGGCTGGTTTATAACTGAAAAATGTAAAGAGCCTGAATGTATGGTGAAAAGCATTTCTTTGAATGTTTGTACTGATCATTCCACTTAACCAACTTTAAGTCATGAAAAAATGTAATAACAATGATTTCTTTTATTTGTCAGTAGGACATGATATTGGGCTGACAATACAAAAAATAGGTATAAAGTATGATGATTTACAGAGAAAGAAATGAATAAAAGAAAACTAACAGTGTACACATGTACATTTGAAAGAAAAATCAAGATGATGATGCAATCCTCCTGAATATAGAAGGATCAGCTGAAGAACTCCGTCATCAAAGCTTAACCTGAACTCCAAGAGCAAATGTCCTTTCTAATCCTTGTTCTTATAAATGCATGCACTGTAGACCACATCCACTTTTGTTATCTTTGAAACTTTCATCCAACTTTCAATAACTTGAAGGCAGTACCTCTCTCTCTCTCCATCCTCACCATTTTCACAAGTGAAGTATGTATGAGATGACAAAGACTGAACGAAAGGAAAGAGGAAAGTCTCTGTTATCAGGCCTTTAAACCTCATCTATCATATGACCTCTTTTGAAAGAGTTACCAGTCAGATGAAAACAGTATTTTCTTTCCTATTAAAGGAAGACGTAGGACAATCATTTTGATAGACTTGATTGACAATCAGATCCCTCACATACACAACAACAGCTCTTAGACATAACTCTATATGTCAGAAAGGCATGAACAATGAACAAGTTGCATTGAAAAAGAATTTTGTGTACTGTATCCATTTCAGACATGATAAAATAGATTCTCTTGGACTCATAGAGTCCTTTAGTAACTCTGGCAAGCCAAAAACTTCAGGAAGTTGTTCAAAATATTCCCTGATCAAAACGTCCTTTGAAACAAATTTGCTTGTTCATTTCCATGAATTCCCAAATTTGAGAATGTCAGTGCTTTTTCCCTCCACTTACCTTCAACAAATTCTTTGATTGGGACATTTACCAATTCCATTACTAATTCCAAGTCTGATCCAGCATATGTTATAATATGTAATCTTTTTAAATAATATGGTTTTCTTGTTTTTAAGGAAGTAGTAAGGCAATTGAAGAAGATTTTGTTAATATAACTGATATGTTGAGTGAATTCATAGGGGCTTCCACAGTGGCTGAACTTCATATTGCAAACTAACATATCTGATATAGCTTATTGTCTAGTATAATTTGTGCCACCTGACATTTAGATGGTTATGGCAATGGTGGTGGATAATATTTGGTCAATGTTAATATATTTATTACAATAACAAATACTCACATCGACCCACAGTTGTTCAGGCTGGGCATAAATTGCATGAATCTTGCGAGTGTAGGAATGAGAGTGGCTTGAGAATTTCATGGTTTTGATGTTTCTTCCATAACTAGCTTATTAAGAGAAACAAAAAATCCTACACCATTGAAATAAATTATGTATTCATTGCTTAGGTGCATGGCCAAACACTATGATGGAGCAATGAGACTGTGTGATATTTGTGTCTTTCTCAGGGACACTGTTTATATCAAGAAAATCTCACTAAAAGCTTAATTTTGAGGAATTAAAATTCTTCAGCTTAAGTTTTGTGTCCATATTTACTACATATTTTTATTAATTCATTACCTGATAATGACAATTAAATTATTTGTTTTCCAACACAACACAATAAAGTAAAGGGTTTTGCCATGTCTAGTTATATTTAGTGACATCCTTCTACATTCTGGGTTTAAATCTCGACAGAGTGTATGTCACCTTTCATACTTCTGAGGTAGCTCAAGCATGCTCTTGTCAAGTCTGAGATCAATTTATTCATGTGCATTCTCACTGCTGAATGTGTGGCCTTATATTTAAACCATTGTTATAAATATGGTTAACCTTGCCAATATTTATCCAGAAGAACTGAAATGTGTTTTTAAATGGAAATAATGTAGAATATACAATCTATAAAGGAACTCTAATTTTTATGGTTCTTTATAGACTTACAAGTATGTAAAAAATTTTGCATTTACTGTGGAATTTCCATAGGTGTTGCTAGCTATAATTATTCTTGTTAAGGGTAACAGATTGACAGAATCATTCGAACATCAGAAATAATATATTGTGGTACTTGTTCTGGCTTTTTAACTGCTGGGTTCAAATCTTGCTTGCGACAACTTTCTTTTTCCAGGGCTGTAGAATACCAACTTAACTGAAACTTATACCTCAAATTTGCTCTCCTGTCTATGTTAAAAATTGTCATTATCATAGTTGTTATTTCTAATTGGTCTAAATTTACTTCAACTCTAGATACTGGTACCCGTTTTGTGAAAGTGAAAAATGCAATTCTGGATGTGGATGGGAAAAAAGCATTGCATATCAAAAATAAGACGGTGGAAACCTGTGCAAACAAATGTTGGTCTGACAAAAATTGTATGTCATTTGAAATATACCAAAAAAAGAAAATGTGCTACTTATCAAATCTATCAGCAGCTTCCTCTGACAAAATATTGGAAGTCATTGGCAAAGATTATTACCAACGAGTAAAACGTAATTATTTTTTGTATTGGACTTTTATATTATAATATTGAACTTTTTCTGAAATTTGTGATTCCATTTATACATCAGCAAATATAAACAAGCACTTCTGTAAAAATATTTACAGGTTTGCCAATAAAGACAGATATAGACATGTTCTAGAAAAGAATACAATAACAGAAACTATAAATATTGATAAGGCATTGTCACATAATACTTGTTCATCTTGCATATTTTCAAGAATTTTTTAATATGTGAAGAGCAACTCTTGTCATTGTTGAATATAAATAGTAGTTATAATAACAACTTTGTTCATTTGTCAATGGCTTAAACAGCTTTGTTACTCTACAATGTCTCATCAGTAGTTGCTATCCTTTATAATCTGATACATGGAAGACCTAAGTAAAAAATGACAATATGTGTAGTTGAATATCTCCTGTATTATGGTAAGGCTGTTATGGCTAGAGTCCCTTCCTATCACTAACCATTATGCTACAAGAATAAAAGTACATTTTCCCATGTTGTAGGAATGAGAGAAGTTTTCTATTGAGACTATAGAATCTTCTTGCCATAATATAAGTTCCTATTCAAAATAACTTTATAGAATAAAGAACAAAGCAAGCAAATTCACTCAAGCATTTTGTACTTTTTCATTGAAATCCAGTTCAACATTCTTTAAACCATAGGTCCTCAAAGTGGGCTCTACCGACACCTGGTGGGCATTGAGAGGGTCAAGGTGGGTGCTGGGGTCTAAGGAGACAGTAGACAAAAAAGAGATATTATGAAAAAAACAGTGAACTGGGGGACACTCATGAATTCCTATTATTATAATATTGTATGCAAATTGTATAATATATTAATTATCAAATAGTATATATAAATTAGTAAAATATCAAATTTTCATTTATACTTAAAAATAGGGGGTGATACTGAGGGGATTATGTGGCCATGAAGGGGGTGTTGGTCCAAAAGGTTTGAGAACCACTGCTTTAAACCATGAACTTCTGGGGAAAGAACTCGATATTAGAATGCTTATGAATTCTATTATGAATGTCTTGATTAAAAAAGATACATGAGTCATTTCTGTAGCTCTCACTGCAACATTTACCAAGGGCCCTTTCAATTACTTGATGCACACTCGCAACTCAGGTTCATACAGAGACAGGAGCCTAGCAATTTTAGGTAATATGAACAGCTATGTCATGAATAGATTTAGGAAGAATCTTGCAGGAATTACATTCAACTAAATGGAGATTGCTTTAAACTTGAAATCAAGTATTACACAAGTACTTCAACAAAAAAAAAAACCTACAAGGAGAACAAACACCTTCATCAGAATTTCAACTACTACTCCTAAGGTATAATAATAAACATAGTCGCTGCTATTGCTGAAAATATCAATAATTTATCATCAAATAAAGAAGTTTTTCTCAGTATATTTCTAAGGTGTTAACCAAGATTGGCTTTAATGAGGACTTAGTATACAAAGAGCATGTTTTATCTCCATACCTGAAGTGAATTAGAAAGAGAAAGAAAACTTGATTCAATTTTCTTTTCCATTTAAATGTCTCTATGAACACAGAATGGAAATTTTAAGTCCTGCATAAGATACCATTTCTCATGTATGCATATGTGTCGCAAGTTTATTAATGTGCGTGGTATTAAAGTTTGGTACCCCTATCCAGATAACATTACTCCAGCTGCAATAGAATGATGTGTCAAAACTACAATAGAATTACTTTCATTCAGTATTTTTACTAAACACCCACTTGAAGTTGTCAAAAATCAATCAAAACTCTCCATTGAGAATTTATTTCCTTTCTAAGACAGAGCTATATAACTAGAGTAACTCTTACTTTTCTTAATGAATTACATGAGATTCACAAACAGTGACTTCAGGGAAAGTTTCACTCAGTATACATATATATTTTTATGGGAAAATTTCAGGAACAGGGGAAACAATCTACCCAACATAACCTTGAGCTTACTCAACACATGCATGCACATTAAGAATAAACCTGTGTGAGTGTGTGTGTGTGTGTGTATGTATGTATGTATGTATATGGAAATGCTTGCGAGTAACCAGAAGGATGGGACACTGGTCCTTGTGGTCCTACTCGCCTTTGTCCTTCTTACTGAACATAGCCTTACTGAAAATACATGGACTGAATGTATGTGGATGGGATTGCCTTTGGACGTAGGAGCACCAGCTAACCACCTTAGATCACATGATACAGTTGTAGTGACTATTTGCAAGACCATCTTCAGTTGCTACAAATTGTATGCATCTTCATGATTACTGGGAGTGGATTGCAGAATCAGAATTGCTTTGGAAAGGGTTAGAGCTTGTGATATGGACCATCTCTCTTGATCCAGAAGGTGACTGAGAGATGCAGTTTCTTTACTTTTTAATCCATCTTTTGAAAAATCCTTTCCTTTGAACATTCATACACTGAAATTGATAGAAATGACTATTTTTGTTGTCATTGTTGTGTAGATATGAAACATTTTAGATAATAATGTAGAAGTATCATGTCAGTGAAATTTTGAATAAAATATTAAGAAGCCATCTCTTGCATAACTTTGTTTTAAATAGATAATTTATTACAAAAACATAATCTACCCACAAAATTATTCTTTGGTATAAGACAATTTCATTCGAATTCATGGAATTTCTGGTGTATCATGAGATATACTCAAAACTTTGCCTCAAAATTGCAGATAATCCCAAGCTTAGTGTGCTATGGCTTAAGATCAAATGGCTATAACAACTATTGAGACATTAGTTTAGGGAAGTTTTGACACATCATTAGAAAAGGGCTGCATAAATGGATCATACACAATGTATATACAGAAACAAGGTTTCAAGTGGATCTCCAGATGAACTATAACTGACATGAATACTGACTAGGGTGCAACTTAATGAATCAAATATTTATTTACAATAATTTGTTAATTTGAAAAACTATACACAACTTGCTTTATGATATTTAATGTATTTGTGATACATGTGTGAGTTTGTGTGAATATGAAATAAATTTCTTTTTTTTTTCCAGCTGATGAGGTGGTTTTTCCATTTAAAAGAGTTACTATACCAGGACAGGATAATTTTGGACGGCTTAAGAATATGGCGTTAAAGCAGTGTCATCAATCTTGTCTTCAATATCAAGGATGTAACTCTTATGAGTACAATGAGAAAACTAAGTTATGTGATTTAAGTAATGCAACTTACTTGACCAATGATCTTAAAACCAACACTTTATATTGGGATCTTTATATTCTTAATCCAGGTCAGCAGAATGTTTACTCATTTTATTTATTATGTTTATATTTGTTTACATATATGTACATCTATGTGTGTGTGTTTGTGCATGCGTCCGTCCGTGTGTATGTGCATGGGTGCGTGTGTGTACGTGAGTGCGTGTTTGTGTGTATTTATGTATGTTTGTGTATACACACATATATGTATATGTTTATGAGTTTGTTTTCCAAGATTCCTAATGTAAAATCATTTGTTGAAATAGATACTGTATTTTGGGATGATCAGTTTATATATATTTTTGTGCTGAATAAATACACGCACTATATTTTTTTCTTCACTTGTTTTATTATTGCCATTTTATTATTTTAATACCTGTCCATTGTCCAGAAATCTTTCAATAACCTTAAGAGCGCATATGTTTGTGTTGTTGTTTGCGCACGTGTGTGTGTATGTGTGTGTGCGTGTGCATGTGTCATAGCTTTTAATAGTAGAGTGGTTGTCCCCTCAGCTCAATTCCACCCCTCATGATGATGTTGTCCTAAAATGGGAAAAAGGAGGGACTATATATATATATATATATATATAT
>JACXVO010038910.1:202088-213365 GCA_015501135.1 Hapalochlaena maculosa
TCAAAAGTTTTTAATTAAAATATTCCACCAAGCCTTAATTGCAATTTGTATTCCTGACACTAGCCTAATGATAACTAAATTATTTTACCAAATTCTTTGTTATAGTTAAACTAATTGAAAGAAATACATAGCATCTCAAAATAAATCCGGTAATGAAAGGGTTAATGGTACTAATGTCATTATCTCTGTTTTGATTGCAAAAATAACTTTGTGCCTGTTCAAATGTATGCATATCAGCATACAGTCACATGGTCTTAACTTCAATAGATGCAGGCATTACTGCAAAATTAAGAAATTGGTTTGGCAGCTACACATACTCTTGTGTTCATCACACTGTGACCCTATGTCAGCTCAAACAGATGCTTTCTGTTGCCTTGTCTGAAATCAATGCTTTGTAAGTGAAGTTTGCGAACAGAAACTGCTTGGAAGCTGTATGTGTAAGAGTAAGCACAAAGGGCATGTGCATGAAGTTGCTATTGTTTTGATTTTCACACAAGATCATCTCTTTATCCTTTTATGTATTTCAGTTATTTCAGTGCAACCATGCTAGAGCAGTGCTTTTAGTCAAACAAATTGACCCCAGGGCTTATTCTTCGTAAGCCCAGTACTTACTTTATCGGTCTCCTTTTTGCCAAACTACTAACTTACAGGGATGTAAACCCACCAGCAAAACTGAAAAACTGTCTGACCATAAAAAATATTGCTCGAAATAAGTAGTTGATCAAATTATGTCAGTACTGGAAACCTGGCATAAAGCAAGCCAAGGATTGTCTCTGCATGTATGTAATACTCAGATACATGAATTATTGACATTAGCTGTGTATGTATGTAAGTGCTTGTGTGTATACACCCTTGATCTAAGTTTACATGATTGTTGTGAATGAGCATCATAAAAGTGGTGTTAAAGTAACAGAAAGGGCAACTACATGTAGAAAATCTACAAGCATCGAAAAGTGGCAGTTAAAATGATAATGATGTATATATCATCATTATTTTTAACATCCACTTTTCTGTGCAAATGCACTCCGTTGAGGCAGACTTTCTCCAACAGGATGCCTTTCCTGTTATCCACACTTGTTTATAAGCTAAGTGTTTTCAGGGAAGATTGAAAATGAAGGACACTATTTATATGACAGTCATTCTTTGTTTCCAACTATCACTTTTTTAATTTTTAATCAACCTCAGAAGGATGAATGAAATCTGGTCATAGTAAAGCTTTAGAACTGAGACAGTAAGAGAAAGATGGTAAAGCTATTTGCATAGATAATTTACTAAAACACACCCATAATATTTAGTTTCATTTCTCTCGTTTCTGTGTTCAAATCTTCCCATTTTTTTCTTTTTTAAACAACTAACATTGATGGCACCAATGTCATATAAAATCATGTCTTAATTACAAAGATTAACTTTGTAAAGAAAATATTTGTATTCATGAACTGTGTCAAAAACTAAAACATTTAAATGTTTGTTCTCAGCAAACAAATTTTATAACCTTGCTTTAATTCCCATGTGTAGCCATCTTGGCACTTAGTTTATGTTGCCAGTGCTATTGAGACATGGTAAAAAAATTTTGCTTCCATATACCAGGAATTTTAATTCTTGGCTTTGATTTTGAATTGGTTGCACTCTCATTAAACAAAAGTAGGTGGTATGAGATTGGAAACTGGTTTAACCCTTTAGAGTTTAAACTGGCCATATTTGGCCCAAATATTCTACATGTATAATAATTGAACTAGCCAATATTTAGCTTCTCATACCTAACCCACAATAAGATTCTAAAAATAAAAAAAAATCACATTAGAACCTCAAAGCTATAAAATAATACATAATTAATCAAAAATAAGATGAAAACTAAAGGGTTAATTACATTTCAGATGTGAGAACACTGTTAGATTAAATGCAGGGGTTGCTGTATTATAAGTTTGTTTCACAGCTATGTGGTTATGTGGTCTTTTTTTGGGCTTGTGGCTTCTATCATAGGCTAACCAAAGATTTTGGAGAGGATTTAGTTAACAGAAACTGAAATATGCCAGTCAGAAAAATATATTTGTGTGTATCTCTCTTTGTTTTGTCATCATAATAGAAGCAGTGTCATTCATTTCCAATATTCTGCAAGATCACGTCCCACCTTGGGGAAATACTACCTTGTTTGAAAACCGATGAGGTTATCATCAATAGGATGGGTCATTGGAAATCTGCCTCAGTAAGTTCCATCCAACCCATGCAAACAGGGGAAAATGGACCCTAAAATGTTACAACTAAGTTTCTGGAATGTAATGTTTCTTGTCAAGTGTTTTCGTGGTGACTTACATGTTTGGTACTGTGTTGGTCAACATGTGAGTGCAAAGTGTTAATGTCTTGATCTCTTTGCTGAACAGTTAATTATAAACCCAAAATTTATGAATGTCAGATGCATAGTGTTTTGAGACAATTTTGTGGATGAGGCCAGGTGCAATATGGTGTTTTCTTTAACAAAATGTATAGTATTTGATGGTATAAAAGATCAACAGGTATACTTAGACCCACTTAACCCCTTTTCACAGAGCATTTTAGGCAAAAATGAGTGTCTGGGATAAAATTAACTTATGGGAATCCCAATTTCACTTATCAGATCCAGAGTGAATATTTTAATCTTTTTTTTTTTTTTTCCTGAAACAAAAATGCTTTTCATATGCCATCTAATACTGATATTTTATTGTAAGGTTGTGCTGGCTGGTATTTAAAATTTCATCTAACTTTTGCCGAGACACATGTGTTAGCTTGTAAAATAAGCCGTTAGGTAAAACTGCATTGATACAGAGAGTGAATCAATAATCTCTGTATTGATTCACTCTATCAGTAAATGTTCCAGTGTTATTTTAAAACTCATTTTAAAATAACCCTCACTTAAATGTTTAATAACCTTGACATAATAAATCGGCATAGTCCTGAATGAGTTGAACTTTTAATTTTTTCAGAAGTTGTAAAAAAATATGGTAATCAATCCAAGATAGTAGATTGATAGTACTGTAAGAATGTTGGATTGGATGCTTTACATTCCCTGTATTCTAGATATAAATCCTACTTTGGTCTACTTCGATTGTAGATGTAAACCATCTCTCATTATAGTACCACCACTTGAGTGTCTTCAGAAGAGTCAATTCTGTTGCAAGCACTCAGGTCAGATGAAGGTATCTTCTGTTAGTCTTTGCAGCCTTGTAACCAGCTAAAGCCACTACCTTCCATCCTGACTAGAAGATAATAATTTTAATTAGCTTCCATTATTTGCTATTTTAAACTTTTGCTGTATTGATGCAATCTTAGTTTGTTGACAGTTAAAATTATAGGGAACCATTTTGCCTTAAGGCATTTTAGGAAATCTTTTATGCATAGAGGATAGCTAATTGGTGTCTCTTATTTCCAATATTTACTTCTGATCATGACAGTTAATAATAGCAAATAACACGAAACATTTGTGTGGTTGCTAGGCTTGTTAACCCTTTCGTGACCAACCCGCCTAAAACCGCCTCTGATTCTGTAGTACAAAAGTCTTGTTTTAATAAGTTTTGAATTAAAATCTTCTACCAAACTTTAGTCACAATTTGTTTCTAACCATAGCCTAATGATAATTAAGTTATTTTACTAAATTCTTCATTATATCTTAAATTAATTGAAAGAAACCCTGAACATCTCAAAATAAATACGGTAACAAAAGGGTTAAAAATAACAAATCCCTCCCCACTTCCACAAATTATGTTCTGTCTCCAAAATAAAAGGACACATTCAGTGATGTCTTGGTTACACTATTCTTGAATACAAGAAGGCTTGGTTATGGCTGGGAGACATTTGATCATAGGCGTGTTCACTCAGTCTTGAATTGGGGTTGGACAAATTCTATTGTAATTCTAATGATGCTAAATTGTAAATTTATTCTTTGGAATGTTATGGTCTTGAACTTCAAGGTCTCTTGATTGATTTTGACAGAACAAATCTTTTTTTTTTTTTTTCAGCTTAGCATATCTAGAACTAGTTTTTTATTTAAATCTTGTCCTTTATTGGTAGGCTGTCACTTGAAGTAGATTAGATTCTCTGCCTACTTCTGTTAAGCTAAGCAATTAAGGTTCCTCTCACCTGTTTGCAATTTAAATATTTACATTTGATTACTTAATGTTTTTAAATATACCTTTAAATTTACTGTTTTGTTTTCTTTCTTTCTATTGGTAAGAAATAAGGGATGACTTATAATAATTTAAAATAATAAATTGATAATTTTCCTACTGTTTATGGATATTTGTTAAAAGAAATCTCTTTAAACCTCTTAATTATTTTTCTTCTATGACGTACAGGAATGGCTTTGTGATTAGGAAAAATGCTTTCTGGTCACTTGGTTTCAGGTTATTTCCTACTGTGGGACACCATGGACAAGTGTCATTTACTATAGCCCCATGCAAAACAAAGCTTTGCATGTAGAATTGGATAGTTAGAAACAGAAAGATGTATCTCTATATATATATATATGTATGTATGCATGCATATGATTTTGTCTCTGATGCAATATTTGTAAAATTAGTAAAACTGTCATACAGTGGATTTCCTAAAAAAAAATTTAAAGAAAATCTGTCTTATAGTAGAGAAGTGTCATTTTTGTTTGAACACTAATGAGCATTGGTGATAGGAAGAGCTTCCAGCCATAATAAAAATCTACATCAAGTATCATCTTAGCATGCAACCATTGAAAAACGAATATTGAAACAGTGATAACATTGACTTTGGGTGTTCTGGTTGAGGTAACTGTTGAGCACAACTCTGCCAGTGATCTGTCACATAGGACTGATCAGCAGGTATGTTGGTCTGACTCTTAAAACATAGAGTTGACATTATTTTGACATCTGCCTGTCATTGCATGGATTGGACAGAGCTTGTTGATACATATTCTCTATGGATGGATGTCCTTTATGACATCAACTCTCGGCTCATAACTATCATGCAAAATGATACTAACATACATACACCAAGCACACACACACACACACACACACACACACATGCAATGGACCTCTTTGTCTTCTACCAAACCTATTCACAAGGCTTTAGTCAGCCCAGAACTATAGAAATAGACCAGTGGTTTTCAACCAGGGTTCCGCAAGTTTACATCCAAATCCAAGAGTCTATTTTATTATTTTATGCATATTATTTAAATATAATCTAATAACTATTAGGTTTGCCATTTTTGCCAGTATTGGGTTCAGTGGCGTGACGAGATCGTTGCATAAGACAATAAAATTATTGCACGGGGGTTCCTTGAGCCTCTGGAATGTTCCGTTGGAGTTCCATGCCACCAAAAAGTGAGAACCACTGAAAAGACACTTCCCAATCCCACCTTGCAGTGGGATTGAAAAGGAAACCATGTCATTGGGAATTAGACATTTTAGCCTTAGCCTCACAGTTATGTCTGTGAGTTTCGCTCTACATTAATGAATATTGTTGGAGCAACTATTTAGAAGCCCCTTTATTAGATTAATTTAACTTGACCCTTTCGTTACCAACCTGACTGGAACTACCTCTGGCTCAGTAGTACAAAAGTCTTGTTTTCATAAGTTCTGAATTAAAATTTTCCACCAAACTTTAGTCACTGTTTATATTCCTAACACTAGCTTAATGTTGACTTAGTTATTTTACTAAATTCTTTGTTATATTTAAAATTAATTGAAAGAAACCCAGAACATCTCAAAATGAATACAGGGTTAAAATATATAATGGAGAAACAATTCTTAACCCTTTTGATACCAACCCAACTGAAACTAGCTCTGGCTCTGTAGTACAAATGCCTTGTTTTCATAAATTTTGAATTAAAATCTTCCACCAAATCTTAGTCACTAATTATATTCCTAACACTAGCTTAATGATAACTAAATTATTTTACTAAATTCTTTATATTTAAAATAATTGAAAGAAACACAAATCATCTCAAAATTAATACAGTAATAAAAGGGTTATGGTTCATAGGATCCATAATGTTAATTTGTAAATTATTAGTTGGGGCCTGTCTACTCGACTATTAAAATGAAGTAAAGAAAATGTTGATTTTTTTTATTTTATTTTATTTGAAAAAATATGTATAAATTATTATCTGTAATGATATATATATATATAGACTAATGAACTGATGTCATGTTCACTTGACCATTGTTTGTTCCTTGAATTGCTTATGCTGGTTATTTATAACTCAAGGATCTTTATTAATGCCAGCCAAATGATGTGTGTGTGTGTGTGTTTATATTGGTTATTTATGGAATAAAGATCTTAGTTAATGCCAGCTGCCCAGTGAAGTATCAGTAATGATTATTTTCACTTCAGCTTCATTGAGGCATGTAAAACATAGTGCAATACTTGAACATAGTCTGACTACATTAATTTATTTGAGTGAATAGTTTAGTATTTATTCCTTGGTTAATGTGAAACTGAGTATCGAAAGCTGAAAAAAATAGACACCCACTTAATGGGTTGATGTTGGTATGTGTCCAGATATATGTTCAAAACATGCGCATTGAAGAACTCCTCGCTTAACTCCACCACATCCATTAATTTCACATTAGCATTTTTCTGTAAATTGCTTGATGACAAGGAAAAAGAGATAAAAACAAGGAAATTGCAGAGTAGAATATATAATTTGTCCAAAGTTATAAAGAAATGTCTAGTGATATAATCTGATGGTCTAATGTCATCTCTTCTCGACAATTCCACTTTGCAATGAAGTGTTTATGTTAGTTATTTCAGATAATGCCATCTACTTAAGATATGTTTATGCTGGATATTTATAGATGACATTTGTTGGTTATGCATTGAGGTAGGATTTTAAGTCATAAAGCAGCTATGGTTGCACTTAGTAATTGGCTATTTTTCCAAATGATTGGTATAAATCAGATTATAAATTTAGCTGTTCTTATTGCTAGGAATGTATGCTAGAGCAAGAAAATCCATGGGTTACAGAGAAATTCGATAAACTTTGGATTTAATGTTTATATTTAAAAAAAATATTTCCGAGGACATATAAATACAATTTTCGCAGTGTAATTTAATATTATTCCTAGTGCCTGAATGCACTGATCTACACAAATAGAAATTGCTTGAGATGTGGATGTGTGTTTAACTGATATATTAAAAAAAGAAATGATTTGGATATCATAAAGATTCCAATTAGATATTTATTTAAAAGTATTCAGAAGTGTTCCATTAATAATGGTTTGTTACCATAACCTCTGTTTAAAAAAAAAGAAATTTAGTAACCAAATATAAGAATTTGTAAGTGAACACTCACAATCCATGGCACCGTGGCTTGTGAATAGAAAAGAATGATTAAGTGAAATTTAAATTGAGAATGATGAGCATGTATTAAAGTCATGACACCTATGTGTGTTTAATTGGATTTTCCGCCCCCAGACAAAGATTAAACAACACGGTAAACTTATGCGAATTATATACATAAGATTTGTACCATTGAATGATAATACAGTGGCAATAAAAAGTAGAAACTACCATAAAATCTGTCTCATTCAATCATCTACTCTTAGACAATAAACTAATAGCTTTGTGATTATAAAATTTGTCTGAAAGCAATTGCAAATTGGAAGTGTTGTGTGTGTTTAGTGTAAAAAATAAAAACAACCAGATGAACATAAACAAATGAAAACAAACAATATCGGAGGCACAGTAGATTAATAACAAGGATTCATGAATTCCACTTCAGTTGCCTGCCTAGGACTACATCTCCTGTTTCATGACCAAAGGTGAGACTGGAGTGGATAATTAACTGCTTCAGCCTAGGTGTCAACAGCAAAAAGCTGGGAACAGAGAACCAGATATACAAGACAAGAATTGAAGATGCACAGGACAACAAATATGAGGTCCTGGATTTCAGTATTACTAATGGAATGGATCAAAATACAGACAAATATAACCTTAAGGCTGATAAACAACAATAGTATGCATCACTGCAGGAAACAACAAATGTGACTGACCAGGTTGGAATTGAGAGAGAAAAGGAAATGCGAGATCACACGTGGCATGACTTAACAGTGTGAGTGAACAGAGAGAGGTTCAAGGGAGGAGAGAGAAAAAGAAGGAACAAGAGGGAAAAAATGTAAGGGGACAGAGAGAAAGAAAATAAGAGATAAAGTAGAAAAAAGCCAGAGTAATAGAAATAACAGTTAGGGTGCTAGAAATAGCGTTTATATAAAAAATATACTTATGAAGACAGTCAAAGATATGGTATCAATATATAAAAAAATATAAATAGCCAGATGAACATAAACATATGAAAACAAGCAATACCGAAGGTACAGTAGACAGATAACAAGGGTTCATAATTTCCTCTTCAGTTGCCTGCCTAGGGTTACATCTCCAGTTTCATGATCAAAGGTGAGACTGGAGTTGATAACTGATGATACTTAAAGTGAAGTGGTTAATTAAGAGCTGGGGACAAAGAACAAGACACACAGGTCAAGAAAAAAACAAATTGAAGATGCAAAATACAAACAAATATAGCATTAAGACTCTTAAACAAAAGTATGTATTGCTGCAGGAAAGGTAAAATGCAACTGACCGGGTCGGAGTCAAGATAGAAAAGGAAATGCGAGACCGCACATGGCATGACATCAGACCGTGGGGTTACAGAGAGAGAGATATAATGGAGGGCAGAGAAAAAGAAGGAACAAGAGTGGATGAAGATGAAAGGGGTGAGGGGAAAAAGAAAATAAGGAGAGATGGAGAAAAGCGAAAAAATGCCAGAGTAATAGAAATAGTAGTTAGGGTGATAGAAATAGCATTTAGAGTGTACCAGTTTATATAAAAATTGTATTTATGAAGACATTCAAAGGTATGGTATCAATATATTAAAAAATATAAACAACCAGATGAACATAAAGAAATGAAAACAAACAATATCTAAAGCACAGTAGACAGGTAACAAGGGTTCATAAATTCCTCTTCTGTTGCTTGCTTTGGGCTACATCTCCAGTTTCACGACCAAAAGAGAGACTAGAGTGGATAATTAACCGCTTCACCCTAGGTGTCATCAGTTAATAACTGGGAACAAAGGACAAGAATTGAAGATGCACAGGACAACGAAAATGAGGGCCTGGATTTCAAGACTACAAATCAAATCAAAATACAGACAAATATAGCATTAGGACTGGTAAACAACAAAAGTATGTATTGCTGCAGGAAAGGGAAAATGCAACTGACCAGGTCGCAGTTGAGAGATAAAAGGAAATGTGGCATGACGTCAGAGAGTAGGTAAATGCAGAGAGGTTGGGAGAAAGAAAAAATAAAAAGAAAGGTGAAAAGGCCAGAATAATAGAAATAGCAGTTAGGGTGATAGAAATACCGTTTAGAGTGTACTAGTAATATAAAAATCATACTTAAAGAGAATCTCCAGTTTCATGATGAAAGGTAAGACTGGAGTGGATAATTAACCACTTCAGCCTAGTTATCAATAGCTAAGAGCTGGGAACAGAGAGCCAGACACAAGACAAGAATTGAAGATGCACAAGACAACAAATATGAGGACTTGGATATATTGTATATATGTATGTAATGTGTATATGATGATCATCATAGTTTAACATCCATTTTCTATGTTGGTATGGGTTGGGCAGTTTGATTGAAATCTGGAGAGCCAGTGGCTATACCATGCTCCAGTCTGGTCTGACAATGTTTCTACAGCTAAGTGCCCTTCCTAATGCCAACCACTCTGAGAGTGTAATGGGTGCATTTTTTGTGCCACTAGCACAGGAGCCAGTCAAGGGATACTGGCATCAGCCACTCTCAAATGCTGCTTTTTATATGCCACCAGCATGGGGGCTAGTTAGCCTGGCCTGACATCAATCCCGTTCATATGATTTTTTTTCTACGTCCCACCAGCACAAGTACAAGCCAGTCGGGTCACTGGCCAAGCTACAACTTTGGGGTTAATTGACTAAACAGATTTTAAGTATTTTGTATTACAAGTGCATTGAGGGTACTTGTGAATCGGTCAGACTTTGATCATGTTTGGATGGTCAGGCACTGGTCATAGATATGATCCTGGTTTCACTTAACTCAACAGGTCCTCTGAAGCATATTTAACCAGCACATTGGTTGGACATCGATCATGTTTAAGTGGTGCCCCCCATGTGCAACTAGTACAGGAGCCAGCCAGGTGTCACCAGCCACAGCTATAACTCTGGTTTTACCAGACACAACAGGTCCTCTTAAGTACATCATATCACCGGTGCATCACGAGCACTTACGAGTGGGTTGAACATGCAACATTGGCACTAGAATGGCCACAATCTCACCCCAAGTGTATCTATAAAGGCTTTGGTCCTCTACCACTGTCTCTGTGAGACCCAATGTTTGGCGGCCACGCCTCACCACCCATAGTCCACCGCCTCCATAGTCAGAATGCCGCGCTCCCCCCCCCCAACACAGCCATCACCATCCACATGCAACACATGACAAAACCAGTAGTCATCACTCTCACACACCACATTTGATGCTCCCCATGTCCAACTTCTCTCTCAGAGCACCCATACTCTGGTATGCACAGTGATGCCACATCCAGTGGATCACACCAGCTCCGTTCCCTTCCACACCACATGTCCCCAGCAATCATGACCCACATTTTACTACAGTAAGTAAATATATATTGTGTGTGTGTATATATATATATCTATATACAGTATGTATATAGTACCATCATCATTTAGCATCCGTTGTCCATGCAAGCATTGGTAGGACATTTCAACCAGGACTGGCAGACTAGTGGACTCCAGTCTTTTTACATGCCACTTGTACATACATACATACATATGTATGTATGTATGTTTATATTTATATATAGGTGCAGGAGTGGCTATGTGGTAAGTAGCTTGCTTACCAACCACATGGTTCTAGGTTCAGTCCCACTGTGTGGCACCTTGGGCAGGTGTCTTCTACTATAACCTTGGGTCAACCAAAGCCTTGTGGGTGGTTTTAGTAGATGAAAACTGGAAGAAGCCCATAATATATATATGTATGTGTGTTTGTATTTGTTCCCCCACCATTGCTTGACAACCGATGCTGGTGCGTCCCTGTCACTTGGGGTTTGGCAAAAGAAACTGATAAAATAAGTGCTGGACTTACAAGGAATAAGTTCTTTGGTCGATTTGATCGACTGAAAGGCTGTGCTCAAGCATGGCCACAGTCATGACTGAAATGAATAAAAGAAAGGATATATTTATATTTGTATGCATGTGTGTATATATATATATATATATA
>JACXVO010038910.1:278906-289923 GCA_015501135.1 Hapalochlaena maculosa
GCAGTCAAATGACTGAAACACATAAAAGAATAAAAGAATATATATATAAGCATCCACTACATTTTCAGGGTGGTTGGCATTAGGAAAGGCATCCAGCTGTAGAAAGACTACCAGACCAGACTTGAGCCTGGTGTAGCCACTGGTTCTCCAGACCTCGGGCAAACCATCCAACCCATGTAAGCATGGAAAACACGTTAAGCGATGATGGTGATATATACAATTACAGTGTGGAATGTGTTTGTAAGCCATTTAAGAACATACAAAACCTGATTACTTTTGATTTTGCATTTAAATTTATGTCAAAATATTTTTGTCTCTGAAATCATGACTGTTCACTGACAAAATTTTGTATTGCAATTGTCTTTGCTTCAATACATGATCACAGATCAAGTCACTTGCTATGTAAGTACATCTCGATAATGTGTGTGTGTGTGTGTGTAGGCACAGATGTAGCTTTGTGATTAAGAAGTTTACTTTCCAACCATATAGTCTTGTGTTCAGTCTCATTGTGAAACAACTTGGAATCCTACTATAGCCCTAAGCCAGCAAAATTCTTGTGAGTGGATTTGGTTATGTGTATGGGTCTGTGTATGTTGTTCTAAATTTTTACTCTGCATGTGTGTAAGTGAAAGCAGGGTATTATAATCACTCATCTTCGTGTGTTTGCAAAATTACTGCAAAACAGCTGAACAGATTGTCACCAAATTTCATAGAAATATCCATCGGGTGGAGTGGCTCAAAATGAACATTTAGTTTATTTTCAACAACAAAAAATAATTTTTTCTAAATCTTAATAAGCAAGTCATTATTATTTTGTTCACTTTCTTTTTCTTATGAATCAACCCTCTTCTGCACGTGTGTAGATCATTGTGTACAAAGTGGATGTTAAATTGATGATGATGAGGATGATAATATATGCATG
This sequence comes from Hapalochlaena maculosa, assembly GCA_015501135.1. Taxonomy (NCBI): domain Eukaryota; kingdom Metazoa; phylum Mollusca; class Cephalopoda; order Octopoda; family Octopodidae; genus Hapalochlaena; species Hapalochlaena maculosa. The sequence continues at coordinate 279,829 of JACXVO010038910.1, forward strand.
TATCCACTTTTGTATATATCTCTATATATGAATGTATGCAGTCAATAAGATTATTTGAAATATTACTGTAATTTAAATATCAAGCTACAAGGCAGTTTTACTTTTAAAATAATCATTTTATTTTATTTTTTTAACTCCTAGGTACATGTTTCTGACCAAGAACCCCGAGATGCAACAAGTCCACCTGCAGATGATTATTTAGAAGATTTTAACATACATAAAGAACTTCCTATATCTACTGCACCACCTTCAGTTTCATTTGATGGACAGAGTTTATATCAACCAGTCAGTTTAACGCCAGAAGTTTTGCGGATGCATACGCAATTACAGGAGCGCTTGTATGTGCAACAAGCTACCAGTGATTCTAGTCTTTTTGAATTGGATCGAGGACGAAGTTCGGACAATAGCAGCAACCGAATTACGACCCAACGTCCTAATCGGCACAAACTATCCAGCTCTGATCAGGAAGACTATCCACCTTCTAAAGTACCAAGATTAGACCAATCTCAAGTCTACCCTACAAATATGCAACAAGCTCAAATGACAAATCAGCCACTAATTTCATCCCAAGTTTTCAACAAAACACCTCTTCATCCTCAGTTCTACCGGCCCACTTATCCTGTAAATATGCCTTACACAAAATATCCCGCCCAAGTACAGTTTCCAAATGTACAAACTGCCTTCCAACAAAACTTTCAACAGGCTATTCCACTGTTGCAGTATGATCCTGCAATGCACATGACAACTAATAACTCCACTCATAACATTAGTTCAATGAACTACACTCAAAACACTACATCTGCTTCTATGCCAACTACATACTGGCCTTGTTATACACAAACAGGTAAAGATAGTATTTTATGTCAACTACAACTATGTTTTGGGTTTTTTTTATATTTTTTATTAAAAGAATATGTCATATTTAAAAAACATCATTATCATAATTTTACATCCATTTCTCTATGCTAGCATGAGTTGGATGTTTCATTCTATTGTAAGGCAGTTTTTTCTTTTCTTTTTTTTTTTTGAGTTACCAATCTCCTAGACAGGTTGAAAGCCCACATCTCACTTGGTCAGTTTTGACTAAGTTTCAATGGTTGGATAGATAGCCCTTTTTTAACACCAACCACTATACTTAGTGTCGAGGTGCATTTCATTGTGGCAGCAAAACTAAAGAATTTATCATGCCCTCAACCAAACTTATGAATCCTTTCAACTCTACTTTGTATTGCTTGGTTTGCCAACCATATTTCAGAGTGTAATTGGGTACATTTTATCATGGCACCAGCACTAGTGGGTTTACGTTGTGACTCACAAAACTAAAGAGCTCTTACTGCTCTGAAAAGTCAAAAGGAATATTTTTTTTATTTTGATAACTGCTGCTAAAAGAGCTCTTGGTATGAAATATGGATTTTATAATAATAACTAGAATTTTTATAAGGTCTATTTTAAAAACAAAATCAGTTTATTTCTCTACTGAACAAGAAAAGTTGTGGACTTGTTTAATTTAATTATAATGAGCTGATTTCAAAATTTGCATGATTTTATTGTTAGATTGATTGTGTATACATATATACATTATACATTCAGATATGTAATCTAAAAATGGGTATCAAAAACTGTTGCTAAAGCTATTATTCAGTTTAGTCCCCAGTTGAGATATTTCATGCATCTTATCTATCAATTTCTGTGTTCAGTCAGTAGTTTAGTGAGATGACCTATCCATAGCTTATTCTATGAAGATGAAATGTCCAGTAGTGATCCAATGGTCTTAGAACATTGATACTGTATAAAAAAAAGAATCATTTTCATTAGAAATTGTTCTTATTGTTAACCTCTTAACAGTGAAGTAGCAGTGACCTTTTTCTACCAAGCCAGAGCCCAGGAACAAATTCACTAGTGCTAGTAATAGTAAGTGATGAACCCAGGAACATTTACACTGGTGATGGTAAGATTTGAACCCGTGACTCCGATTGGTAACTCAGCACTTTAATCTTGCAGCCATTGCATCTCATAGATTCCAGCTTTCATTTAGTCATTGTGAAATATTGCTTCCAGTATGATATGACTGAAAATGTGTTTTTGATTGATTATTAAAGACTATTACCATATTTTAATGTGTATAAGGAACCCTTTTCTCTCTTTTTTTTTCTTGTCCAAAATTAGGTTAACAAAATATGGGCGTTTCTTATACATGGATAGTATAATCATTCCTTAACCCTTTGGCATTCAGATTATTTTGTCAAATGTATTGTTTATTTATTCACATTGTTTCGAATTAATCTCACATTATCTTCTAACTTTTGAGATATCAAAGATATGGTTGTCCATTTTAAAAAATGACATTACAAGGTAGGTGTGAGATGCCAGATCCAGCCAGTTTGACCATTAACTGTTATTAGAATGTTCTGATAATCATACTTGATATAATTCTTTATAAAATTTCACCAAACAAAATGATCATCAGTTTTATGTTCACTTTTACATAATAGCATGAGCAATTCTAATTTAGGATGGATTCTGGTTCTAAGTTAATTCTTTTTTCTCTTACTACCCTCCTAGACATGTCAGGGACAATGCCCCAGTCCTATATTCCATTTGTGATGCGGTTTCTATAGCTAGATGCTTTCTTATTGCCAAACTCTTTATTGAGTGCTGCATGGTGCATTTTATAGGGGCACCAGCCCTTGGCAAAACTGAAAGAACATTTCCTTCCCTCTGTTGATTTGTCCTGAGGAATATGAGTTACAAGATCAAGAGGTTTATAAAAGAGAGTGAAGCTAGAGTGAGAGAAAGGGTGATAGATAGCTACTTGAGGATTGTTTGTAATGTGATGGAATAGAAGCAGTATGTGTAGTATGATGGGCAAATAGTGGTAGGAGGGAAACAGGGGGATAGGAATGAAGATACTTAAAGGTGAGAGTGGAAGTGGTGGATACCAGTAATGAGTGATAGGGGAGGAGTAGAGAGATAGAGAGAGTCCTGGCTAGGAATTAAGAAAGGTTGATGGTAAATAGAGCATCAAATATCCACGGATTCAATGCAGCACCATCCCTTGTTGTACAGATATTGTGAATAGAGTGCGGGAGGTAAGTGATATGAAATATCGTTAGGAAAAACTGGGAAGAGCAGTCGTGTGGAGACTTGATTTCAACAGAATGGTCAAGAGAAACTCCAGTGTAGATACCTTACATCTAATTTTCCATGGCCACTACCATCGTCATTTTACACATACTTTTCTATATGTTGGGTTTATATATATTTTTCTATAGGTTGGGTTGTGCTTCCCTCTTTCACATGCGCCATCCATTTTATACAACTAGAATTCTATGTGTCACATGCCTGTACCAGCTTAGTTTTATTTTTTTTACATACCTATAAGCATACATTATTCCCAATCTTTCTTTCAGTACTTTTGTGTACTATCATTCAAAATCAGTAATATTATACATACATGAATATTCATATTGTTGCTGTTATACAAAAGCAATGTAAGTCCAAAACGTTGCTTTTTCAGAAAAGGAAAAAATAGTTTCACTGTTCCATAGCAATACTGCTGTACTATACTTTGACAATTTTTGATATCTGAAACAGCTGGTGATATGGTAGTTTGGCCAAATTTGGACATATTACAGTTTAACATAATAGCAACAATATGAATTTGAATTTCTTCCCCAGCAATGTTTTATTCTTTTTGATAATAATTTTTTGAGAAGTCATTACATTTTATTTAAATGTTTATTTAAGGTATGCCATTTGTAGCAACACAACTTGTTGGAAGATTCTATCAATCAGTCCCTGGTTTGTTCCATGCATTCAATACTCCTGTTCAATATTCACACAAGACTGCTAATCTGACCAAAAGTAAATCTCAAGAAACAAAGATTACATCTAGTAGTGGTCCAAGTTCAAATAGAAAAGAGTCAATGATGACATCAAGGGTAAATATGTCCCTTTTTTACTTTTTGTTTCTTTCTTAATTGATTTGATATTAATGTTAAATCCTTTTCCTTCTATTTAAATATTTGAGCTCAGTTACAAATAGTGATCTCATTATTTCTAGTTGAACTGTAAGCAGCGAATTTCACTGATATTTTCTTGTCTATTAAATTGTCTGCTAGCTCTGCACTTTTGAATGAGATCGGAATAAAAATCTTGCCCCAAAATTTACTCTCATTTTAGGCAAGCTAGCATGGGAAAACAACTATTAGATTTTAAAATTAATGGATAGATTAAATGAAGTAAATTTTTATATTTGTGAATTCCGGTTTTGTAACAATTGGGAATTGTTAAGGGGTTATCAGGAAATTACCTCAAGTAAATCTAATCTAATCCCTTACTGAAATTTTGGTTGTATTTGGGTATATGTTCAAGAGTTAGAGTAGTGTATTAAACAGTCTGTATCAGTTAAAAGTTGAATAAATTATTCAACAGTTTTACTTACAACAATAGACATTGCACTATTGTTGAAAAAGTTGTTGCAAAGTTTTCACCCATGTTTTTTAATTCATTGTAAAAAAAATTAGCAACAACCTGTATTGAACCTTTTTATTCATTTTTATTTTTACTAGAATTTACAAGGAGCTTTAAATAAACATAACCTCAAAATCTCTGAAACCTCCTGCAGTACAACATCTCAAGAGGAAACTAGTTCATCTCTCATGTACCTCCTTGAAACCGGTAGCTGCAACACTAGTTCGCCTGGCCCAGATGTACGTTGACTATTTTTGTAATATTTCCTGCATTAAATAAACAATATTCTAGTTATTCCTAACAATAATTTTAGGATATCTAGGTAATTCTCAAATACAGACAGCTTGTGATTTGCCAAACATAACTTTCTGATAAAGTAAACATAATAAAATTTGCAAAATTTCTTTTTTTTTTCTCTCTTTCTCTTCCCCCTTTTTTTTTGTTTTGCATATTTTTTCTTCAATAACTATTTTTTTTTTGCTTTTTTTTTTCCCCAGATTTTTAGTGATCCTGGAAGTGTAAGGAAAAATAAGCGTTTACCTCGTGACCCGTTTTGGCTGCAGAATACTAACTGGTCCACAAGTGTTCGAATGAAGTACACTGTACCACATAAATCTTTGAAGCATCTTTTAAAAGAAGACAATGAACGCCTAAACTCCTTGGGCCAATCAAAAGTTGTACAAGAACAGCTGAAAGATCTCAAAGTCACTATCAATAGTAAAGTACCAGTTATTGTAAGTTTCTTTTATTATCCTCACTGTATTTAATTGATAATTGCAATTTTTTAAATCTCACTTATTCCACATATTATTGGAAATTAGCACAGAACTATCTGTTGAAGTTGTTATTAACTCATTAATGTAATTAAAAAGACTTTGTGTTCTGTAAGAAAAAAAAAGGACAAAAATAATTCATTTATTACTTCTCAGATCTCATGGAGTCGTTTTGAGATTTTACTTAATAGGGAGAATGTATTCAATGTAAATTAATTTTTTTTTGTTTTGGTTAAATGTATCTAGTGCTCCCAGACTGGTTGGCACTTGTGCCAGTGGCACATAAAAAGCACCATTCAAACATGATTGATGTCAGGCCAGCCTAACTGAACCCCATGCCGATGACATATAAGCATCATTTGAATGTGATTCATGCCAGGCCTGGCTAACTGGGCCCTGTGCCAGTTGCACATGAAAAGCACTATTCAAATGTGGCCTATGCTGGTATCCTTTGACTGGCTCCTTTGTCGATGGCACATGAAAAAAAGACACCCACTGCACTCTCAGAGTGGTTGGCATTAGGAACAGCTTACATTTATAGAAACATTGCCCGACCAAACTGGAGCCTGGTATAGCCACTGGCTCACCAGACCCCAGTCAAACCATTCAACCCATGCCAATATAAAAAACTGACATTAAGCAATGATGATGAACTTTTCATTTCTTTATTCATCATCATCATCATCATCATCATTTAGCGTCCATTTTCCATGCAAGCATGGGTTGGATATTTTGACTGGGCTAGCAGGCCGAGTGGCCACTCTGAGTCCCAATTTGGTTTGGCTTGGTTTCTACGACCGGCTGCCCTTCCTAATGCCAACCACTCCAAGAGTAGAGATGTTTTTACATGCCACCTACATGTGTGCCATTTGTATGACACAAGGGTATGGTGTATTCATGTGCCACTGACATGGGTACCACTTAGAAAATCCAAATGAAACATTTCTTTGTTTCCTGCTTTTGATTACTATCATTTTCTAAAAAACTTCTTTTTTTTTTTTTTCCAGAATGAAGAGGAAGACTTCTTGATGTTCTTTGAAAATTCCACCCAATTAAACGGAGACGACAAGTCAGACAAAGATCAGGAATGTGATGAGTCAGCAACGGCTGGTTCTCCTCAATCTTTAAACTCAGCTAGTGCAGAAGAGGAAACCGAAATAATTGTCTTTACAGCAAGAGAAGTGAAGGATGATAAGAGCGCGCCAAATGAAAAGACTGAAGAGGAAACGAAGAAGATCTTCGCGGAGAGTGGTAAAGATAAAGAACAACAGAACTCTGAGAAAACTGAATCCAGTGACAATGATGACGATAATTCTGAAAGTTCTTCAAAGAATTCAAGTTATCTCACTACAAGTGATCAACGAAGCAATGAGGAGGCTGGCAGTTCTTTGAAAGAGTCTGATGGTGCATCGAAAGAATCAGATTCAGGTTCAAAGGAATCTGACAACGGTAGCGGAGAAGAAAGTAAGCCTATTTTGATGGAGAAAGTCGATTACAGTAGCTTCTCTGAATTATTTGTTCCATTATCGCTCCGGGTACCAAAGAGGACATCTGATAACCGACCCTCGAAACAACCACATTGGCTCATGAAGGCGGATTTCAATGAAAATATCAAGATGGGCTACCACATTACGTCAAAAGAGCTGGACAGCATTCTAGAGTCGGATAACCGGAGAATGGTAAATCTGATGCAATCAAGCATGGTACATGAACAATTGCAAACACTGTTGGGAGAAATTGAAGACTCCAACTCCCTTGATGCTGAAATTACTGCTGCTACATACGATTATAGTGGGAGTGAGAAATTAATGGACACCGTTCCTTCTACTCCCACCTCTACTACTGCCATCACTTCTGCTACCACCAGTTCTGCCACAACCACTTCTACTTCCACCACCTCTGCTACCACCACCTCTTCTGTCATTACTTCAACTGGCATCACCTCTACTACTTCAACTACAACTGATTTCCAAACAGAGAATCAAGAAATGATGTGTTCTCCCTCCGTATCATTATCACCTGTTAGTTTATCTCCTGCGCCAACTAAGTTTGACGATGTAACAATGTCCCCAAAGAACCAAAATGACTTCAATGCTAATAGCTCTTCCACTGAGAATGTAACCACTAACAAAGACCATAACTCTGAATCTCAAAGCGATGAGACTACAGATGATGTTCTTATGCCGCTAGCTTCATCGTCGTCCTCTTATTCATTACCTTCATCATCCAATATTGTAAATTTGCGAGCATCACCTTCATACTCTATACCTATAATGGAAAACTCTTCAGAAATGCCATCAGCAGATAAATTTGTTTCTCAACTAGAACAAAAGGCAGCAAATAATAGCGAAAACATAGACATTTTTGATAGACTTTTCCTTTCGACAGTGACGGAGGAGGAGGATTTTATATAAGATTTTCCCTAATTTGGCTAAGACCAGTCTCCATTGAAAATTATACAAGCACATGAAATCCATTGTCAAAGTGCTCATTATTTGTAAACAGGTTCACCAGTCTGGCCTTTCGAAAAGAAGAAATTGAGGCTGATGATGCAGTTGTTCTCTTCCATCTTTCTTGAATTCAGTCACATTGTATTATTGATTATATTTTTTTGTAAACAGTGGTTTGCGTTCCATATATATATATATATATCAATAGCATTTACTTGTGTAAATATGTTTGGTTTATGCTATTAATTTAGACACACAAAATTTTTTTTTAAATGATAAAACAAATATTTTAAAATCATTATTATCACAAAAAGAAACAAAAATTAATATCTGTCGTAGTTGTTATTTATTGAACATTTGGAAATATTTTATAACAACAACAATGATTCTGTTATAGGTCGAACTGACAACAAAATGAAATGACATTGCTTCTCTTTAGTCTTATTCCATTTGTCTTTATTATTTTTTGTTATTTGTTTTGATAAATAAGCTAAAGAAAAAAAAACGAAACATATTGACTTCAAAAAGAAAATGTAAATATATGTTTAGTATTTAATTTTCAGCTGTGTAATTCATTATCTGAAATATTTTATTGCTTACTTATAACTGTCTGATAATGAATACAAGTAATCTGCAACTGTCTACTTTTTATTTAGACAAAATGTACACTACATGTGTTTGTGTATGCTCATTCTGTTAAGAATGTTTAACGAGGTTTCAGTTATGTGTCTATTACAGAATGAACCAGCAGGGGGAAATGGGCATTAATCCAACAACAGTCCTAACATTTAAATTTTTAAAAGTTAATCCAAATTAACTTCTTCATAGGGATAATTCTTTACTCAGCTATGTTTAGTTTTTCATCTTGTAGAACTTGAGAAACTCCTTAAATTTCTTAAAGCCTCCATAGTGATTTCACTAACTATATCTATACAGACTCTTATTTATTTGCTATTAATTTTAAATAATTACACCTGCTCTTTATCTTTGTAATTATTATAAATCTGGAAACTTGAATTTATTATAAATCCATTAAACTTTATTACATTGTAAGAATTATATTGGCAGCTGGATCATAATGTCTGAACATTCCACACATTTGCTGGTATTTCATTGAAAAAAAAAAGTAAAAATTACATCTACTTATCGAAATTATATTAAACTTGCGTTATTTATTGTCTATGTATTGTTCAACTTTTGTTTTGTTAAGCACGAGCTTTAATTCATTCAGTTTGAAGTGAAGCACTTCTGTTTAATAAACTGTTGAATTTTGTTAGATATTCAAGTAAGCACATAAAAATCTTGTGCTTTGGAATCTATAAACTTCTATATTGAGCTATTTAAGTAACATATCCTTATTTCTTTCCTTCCTGCTTGTGATTACCAGTTTTATGTCGCTAAGTTTTTTAGCTAGATTACACATCTTGGCAATCACATTAATAGATGTGTTATGTGTTAGTATTAAATATTTGATAATTTCATGTTTGTTGATAACTTTTTTATTGACTTACAAAATGTCATTAGAGACAGGAAACCTCAATTTGTGCTGTGTATTTAATAATTCAGCTCTTTTCAGTTTGACATTATTGTTCACTTCTCCATCTATGAAGTATGAAATTACTTGCTTCTATCACTGCATACATACATCTGAAAGCTCTCCTTTCTTGCTGCTTCTTTGCATTCTTCCTTTCTTTTCATTTCTTCATAGAATAAACATATTTATCATGAATGAAAGCATTATCATTTTCATACAGTTACCATTTCTCATTATTTGCTACATGTTTATGTATTCATCATGAAAATGATTTTACAATGGTATTGATTTGCTTGTGATACTATATATATGTGCATGTGTGAGTGTTTCTATGTAGATAAGTACATATGTATTTTTATTTTACTTGGGCTGGTCTCTTGCTACTCTGAGTTTCACTTGTGAGTGCGCAATGTTTTCAGGCAAATTACGACTTGTAACTCACCTGTAGATCCTGTATACCTGCAGGAAAGCAGTAAGAAACTGACACAAGCTAAATAAATTTCTCTACTATTGTATTCCAACAGTCTACACTAAATGGATACACACACACACACACAAAATGTCAAGGGAAAAAAAGAGTACTCAGAATCATGGTCAAATATTTTCTTCTTTTTTTTTTATTTGGGTCAAGTCAGTCTCTTTGCTTATCCAAGTTTCACCTGTGAATGCACAGTCTTCGGGTAAGGTGCAAATCATTTGCCTGAAAACATTGAGTGCCACAAGTGAAACTCAGAATAGCAAGGAGACTGACTTGACTAAAATTAAATTACTTACATGTAAGGAGTGGATGTGTGATAAGTAGCTTGCTTACCAGACACATGCTTCTGGGTTCAGTCCCACTGCATGGCACCTTGGGCAAGTGTCT
>JACXVO010038980.1:582469-592807 GCA_015501135.1 Hapalochlaena maculosa
TATTATTATTATTATTATTATATTTTAATAGTATGGCATAACTCTTCACCAATGTAGACAGTGAAGTCGAATAGTGCGTTTCGATTGTTCATTGGTTGAACAATATTTCGAGAGTAAGTGAACGTTCAAAATCAGAAGGGATAAAAATTATAGTGGCTAACATTTGACGGTAAGATATGAACAAAACAATTAGCGTGCACGATTTGAATGGACGGCATCAACAATATTTTAGCCTGAATGTTTTATGTAACCGACGAAACGGATAAAAATTGTGAAGAAATAGGAAAGGAAATGGAACAGCATATAATCAACAGTGCCTGGGGTATTCTTCCTTCAATGTGAAAGTATTGGAGTTCAATAAGTTCCAGTTTGTCAGCTGTTGAAAAACTTCTTGCCATATATTCATGGAATATTTTATATATTTTATGTTAATTGGTACTGACTTGCGCATGACTAGTATTTCTAGGTTCTACACGTAGTGTCTACTATCAAAAACATTTTTCTAATGGGTTCAGTATATACTCAAAACGTTTGTCCATTCTGTGACTGTTTCAAGTTATGGCCTTTTTTATCAGTATTTGATAGGTACAGCCCCATGATTTATTGTAGCATCCATTCTACTCTTCCGGAGTTTGGGTGAATTCTTAAAGATAATTGTGCACATTCTATAGAAGAAATTGCAGTAAAAGATATATAAAATTTAAGAAAATAAGCAATTGTTCCTTACAGCTGTGTGGTGGTTCAGTGTATTTGGGTATTAGGATAGATTTCTCTTCCATGATCCTTTAAAACAACTTCCGTGGATCTACTAATATATCCTTTAATTTCTCAGTAAAAATGTTGCTTTGCTCTCGGATATTTTAACGAGAATTTGAGGATCGTACTGTGCTCTAGTGCCCACTCTTTGCTTAGATTATATAGCACCTATATGGGGCGTCCAGCTGTAATATAAATTCGGAGTAACTGTAATACTGGGTTCCTTATTTTCTGGAAAATGTTCTTACATTATTGCTTCGCTAAGTATATTTCTTTCCAAAATTCCTTCACTTCTTGTGTTGTTGCCGCTGTAATAATGTTTTTTTTTTATTTTCATTTCTACCAAGTTCCTGATAGAATGTTTTGCGTGTGGAGTTGAATAGTTAGAGAGATGAGACATGGGCTAGTAAGCGTGGTTATGCCAGTATTTGTTTTAGATCCACTAGCCCACATTGCTCAATAGAGGAATCGTTATCATCATTGGTAATATCCTTTTCATTAACAGCTTCTTTCAATTTCTTCTCCTTTCTCGCATTCTTTTTCTTCTTCTGATAATTATCATAATCATCAACATTCTCCTTCTCCTTTTTCTTCTCCTTCTCCTTCTTCTTCTTCTTCTTCTTCTTCTTCTTCTTCTTCTTCTTCTTCTTCTTCTTCTTCTTCTTCTTCTTCTTCTTCTTCTTCTTCTTCTTCTTCTTCTTATTCTTCTTCTTCTTCTTCTTCTTCTACTTCTTCTTCTTCTTCTTCTTCTTCTTTTTCTTATTCTTCTTCTTCTTATTATTATTATTGTTATTGCTGTTGTTGTTTTTGTTGTTGTTGCTGTTGTTGCTGATGATGTTGTTGTTGCTGTTGCTGTTGTTGCTGTTATTATTATCAATATCATTATTATTATTGTTATTATCATTATTAATATCATTATTATTATTATACTCATTCTTTAAAGATAAACAATGAAAATAAGTTATAAGTAGAAAACAAATATTGAAAAATACAAATGTATCAATTTTGGATAGATACTAGAGTAACTTCATATTGTTATGCAATGAATCGATAATAGCAATGATATGAATTTGAACTACTCTGTTTAATCGGATACTTAGGGCAAATGTAAAATAGTTCTGACTAAAAAAAAAAATACATACTCTCTTAGCCATGTCGGAAATGAATATTGTAATTTATATAGTTTCAGACAAATACTCTATATCACAATGCACATTATGATCGGGATTTCATTTCCTGCAGACAATAACATAAAATGTATGATGTTGACATACAATGATTTATTGAAATAACTAATGAAAACTTGTCCTGTTGCATCCATAAGAATTTTGAGTAAGCATAATGAGAGATAAATCTATAAAAAATATAAGAAATATTTGTGATCCTTCGAGGACATATATAATGTGTTACGTGATAGGTGAATACGTTTTCAAAAGAAGCATCAAAACCAAAAATATATAGCGTATAATAAACACTTATTTCAAGCAATTGCAGTGTTAAAACATCTAAGTCTAGACTACAAAATATAGAACTTTTATGACTGCATTTGATGCGATATGCTAAAACAGTATCGACGGTTCTGGTTACAGAGAAATGTTATGTTCCTTGAGAGAATATTATTTATTTTATAATTTGGACGTTGAAACACATATCCCGATGTCCAGTTCAAGGGTTCCATAATTATTCAGCACTTATTGAACGAATAATAGTCACAGGATTAGATTCTTGTGAAACTTATCAAATTAATATTATATACATTTTCACTGCTACGTTTGATGAGCACCTGCATCTGTTTCTCCTCTGAGCATACTAATTTTATCGTGATTGTGCAGTAAAAAAAATATTTAAGCACACATGGATGTGTACAGCTCAGTGAGACTCGTATTTCATAATCAGTATTTTAATGGCATGACATTAGCTGCGGTTTCTCTACTTTTTTCTCACTGAATATACATGATATCTGTCAAAAATATTTCATGCTACACGTCGTTTTATATAGGATCCACGATATCTCCCCTGCAATATACTGAAACGATTAGTTGAATGTGTAATTGTGTCTAGGAGTCATTTATTTCCTAACAGTATACTGCTGATAGACATATTTTCCCATATAATCAATTTGCATGCCTGTTTCAATCCATCTAGTTGTGTGTTTCAAAATAGAAAGAAAGTGGCGCCGAAAATTTCTTGGATTTAAGAACTTCGCAAAAGGTCCGTTCGGATGCCAAATATTTCGAATTCGTTTACAATTCATATAAAAACTAAAGGATCCCTTCAATGAATATGTGAATCTAGGAGCGGGCAACATCCAATAAATTCATAATTAATGTTTCAGGAAAGATTTAGTACCCCCTGTGTATCTGCAACGTGTGTTATGTGTTGAACGGTTAAATAATCGTGTTCTGTAATCTCATATTAGAAAATGTAGCTTTTAATAGGCCATTTCATGTTTGAAAGTTGTGTCTACATCATATTTATTCAGTCATATCCATAGTTACTCTTGACACCAGGCAGATTGATTATATGCTTACAATTGGTATCTGCAACTGTAACGGAGCACTGAAGTAACTTTTCATCTAAAATTTTAATGAGTAGGCCATCGTTAATTTCGTTGCTAATAAGGAGTTGTCATATCTAATTTCCAGATTGATGTATGTTCACATTTTATAGATTTCTAGCTGAGAAAGTGATGAGACAGTCATTATTCCTTATCTATGATTTTTTCTCACCTAATGACAAAACTATTTCATATTCTGCATTAAATTCGATCTTTAAAGGGCAATTCATTAAAGTAACACTAACGTAATATGATGTTTGTTAAACATTTTCCCGAAGATCTTGATATCTCATTACATATGTCTAAATGCATGATATGCAATTAATTAGCTAACTCCCATACGGACTGCTGAAGATACTATGCAGGAAGATCACATGAAGAACAAAGATAATGCCAAAGTTTTATAATCTGTCTAAAATTATGCCCGATAAGTTACAGAAGCAGGATTCTTTTCAGCATTTCTTGGCGCAAAAATCGAATACCATGTTTTTATTAGTGCCCAACACATGCACCTTCGACATTTTTTAAGGTGATGATAGATGTGAATCCTTTTATGATATATAGAATATTTTAGTGTGCATACTAGTAAAAACTTTGCAGAGAAAAAAAATTATATTTTTGTTTCTTTCTGGCGTTTAACAATTTCGCATCATGCGGATATTTTTTTTTATTTTATTTCGAAGAGGTAGCTCATCCAGGTTTCTGCTATGCCGACCGGAGGTATATTTGCTGCTCTCTGGGAAATATGTTCAGAAATAAGTAACTGCGGGCGAAATAATAACGGGATATTTTTGACACGCTATCCTTGCTCTCCGGGAAAGTCTTGGCAGTTAGAGTGAAATAACGATTCTAAATGCTAAACGTTAAGCAACTAACTGTTAAACTCTCCAGACTCTTTAAATTCACATGTGTTTTTCTAAACACTAAATCCCTTTGTGCTTTGTAGATTATATCTGGGATTTGTCAACGAGAAAGTATTTTAATTGTTTTCAGTATAATATCTCTGGAAAATCCTGTTTAATGAAACAATTATTACCTCATCTTGACTTGTCTAGGAAAGCGAATGTTGGGCTTTATTAATACTTTTTAATTTACACCTTTATCAGATCCTATATAAGATCCCCGACTCCCAAGGGAGAGAAATACTGACACAACACAAAAACACACGCGAACGCATGCTCCGAATCAATCACTGAGAAACGGAAAACGCACACATATACACGGTGGGAAATGAAAGAAGAAAATAATTTTTGCAGAAACAATGAAATCCACTTGCTTTATAAGAGACAATTATGTTACTGAATCCGGAATACCGTTCCAAAAACAGTAATGATTTACCATTTTAAGCATGAAAAGAAGGAAATTATAAACCATCCGATCGTATTAGAAATGGGCAGAATTTAAACAAATAATAACTGAGGTCCTCTACATTGCGTGTATGTAAAGTAATATTCGAATAAATTGAAATGAGAATTAAATGACAAGAGTTTCGGAACATTCACATGACGCGATATTTAACCCCATCTAAATTTTATTAAAATGCGTACGTTTGAAGAAATCCTATGGAAATATCTTTCAAATTGTGCAGTTAATGATTGCAAAAGAGTCTGTAATGGAAATGTTTTTGAAGGGGGCGGGAGGAAGATTATCTTGAAAACTGACTCAGTTAAGTTAGAATTTTGGGCATTTTCAAAGCCTGTTTATCTCCAATTTCTTAAGACTTCAGTATGAATCTGAAAAAGAGAAAGATGAGCAGCAAATAGCAGGCTGTCTATTGGGGCATTTAGTATAGACGAAAAGGTTTAACTTGAACAGTGCTAAGTTGTAGAACGGTTTGTTAATTTTATGATGTTGTCATATTTGGTTTAGACATTAAAATGTCCTAAGAAGTCGAAACTTGATTATTTCTTCTCAATAGGAAAAATTAATTGATAATGAGTTTGAATACGGTAGACCTATTCCAAATCACCATGAGGCTAATAATTAACATTAACTACTTTGTACACAAACACTCGAATGCACAATGTACTCACACGTACTATATACCTCATGGTAACGCACTTGTATCTGCAAAGTGAATGATGGCTTTCGTATTTAACTATTGTTGCTTTAGTGCTTCCCTTTGATTTGCAATGGAGAATTGGTAAGGATTGGCACGTTAAGTTTTGTAATAAATAAATAATGCAATTGCCGTAAAACCACCTTCTGTAAACGAATAGTAAACTTGCACACGGACGGGGACTGTGGGATTTTGAGACACCTCGGAAAGTATACTTCAGGTAAAACTGAAGTGTTTCCCTTCATAACTACCAGAAGTAGTGTAACAAGTGTAACACTAAAAGCTGTAAACGAAAATGAAATGAAAACAAGTGTGTGCTCTCTAAAGTAGGTTACAGGAGAGCACACGAATAATTCTCAAAACAGAGCTTCACATTTAAATTCCAGTGTTTGCTCAATATATCATGCAGTGTGTCTGTATCATAACGCGTGCGTGTGGTTGGCAAGAATACCCAAGTTTCCATCCACCTTTACTGTAACTGTTTTTAAACATAGACTCGGACTAACGGACGCGCCATGGAGGTCAAAGGCAGGATTTCAAATGAAAAAATTGTCTCGGCTTTATTTAAAGATGATGACAATAAAGTACTAATCATAATAACGTTAAAAGCATTCGACGTATAAATGTTTGTGAGCTTTTATAAAACGCACGCACACACACATACACACACATACACACATACACATTCGCACATACATTTAAAAGTGGTCACTTTTACTGCAACGTTTAGATTTTATTTCAACTGAAATTTTCGTCGCTTTGAAACCGATATTTGTTCACTAGAGTGGTGTCTCCCACTATCCCGTTCGCACTTCTTTCATATTTGTTAGTAGCACGTTGTTTGGAACATTTACACTCTTTTTTGACGACGTGACATATCCGATGACTGGCACATCCCCTGTTCGATGGTGTGCTGTTTTTTTTTATATCCATTTCCAGCAGGCTGTTTTATACTTATACTATTTTTGGTAAAAGTATTTCGTTGGGTAAAAGCATTTCGTTGGGTAAAAGCATTTCGTTGGGTAAAAGCATTTCGTTGGGGTACATGCTAAGTAACATTAGTTTAGAAAATATATAAATGGGAGTTTTAACCGATCAGTGAATAGTCAAACGGAAACTAAAACTCAATAAATGCACGAAGCAGTTTAGAGAAGTGTGTACGTGTTTGCGTGCATATTTTTGTATGTGTGTCTGCTCCATTAGGGTGTGTGTATCCGAGAGAGAGAGATAGAGAGAGAGACTGAAAATGGTAGATATAATGTGTGATTTAAAGTGTCTTTTAAGATTCAAACCTCTAGAGGAAATGCGGCTACATGGTACTATACATTTACAAGTGTTGATTTACGGAAAATATTACGTGTTTGTAATACAAATATGCGAATGCGTCTGATGTAGGATTTGTTATTTAAATAGCATTAAATGTATTTTAGAATTTATATTCTGTGTTTAAATGTACACACAGTTAGACATAACGGATTTTTTATCCTATTTGAGACAATGAGGGAGACATGTACATGGTGGCTAGATCTGTTAGAAATAGCAGTCATATTCCTTGAAAGCAACACACTAATAGCGATTGCCACTTTGATAGTACCGATTTGATGAACTTTTTATGTTACAAAATGTCGATCTTTATCATTAATCTGTGTTTAAAATTTCGGTGCAAATGAATAAAAAAAATTGATTTATAAACGCACAAACAGACATAGATAAGGGATTTTGTGCTGTACATACATACATGCATACATACACACATACACACACACACATATATATATATATATATATATATATATACATACATACACACATACATACCTATATATACATATATATATATGTATATATATATATATATGTATGTATGTATGTATGTAAGTATGTATGCATGTATGTATGTATGTATACGTGTATGTGTATGTACTTGATTGCGTTTTTGTGTGTCAGCGTGCATGCGAATGTGTCTGCCTGTGTGTATTTGTTTGCATGCGGTTACTTTTCCTCTTACTTGCAATTTAATACATTTGCGATAATTACAATTTGCGTTATCAGTACAGATGATATGCTACTTTATAATCAGGTGTTTCCTATGCCGATACGTTGTTAGGCTAAATATCAAGTATTACAATCCAGATTAATCACTTCAAGCTCTGGCGATTTATATTTTCTTCATTCACATATGAATATCAATATATCTCGACATATGATGCCTATTAATCCGCCGCTGCCATATTAAATACGATAACTTGTGTGTATTCAAGTTATACTTACTTTCAATACTACTAAGTCGTAAGTCACAATGTTTCTAAAAACATACAATTTATGATGCTGATACAGGAAATCTAAAGCCGGTTACTTACTGTGTTCAAGTGAAAAATATGTACCGTACAATTCCTAGGTATTATTTGTCATATACTGCAATATATACAACACTGCTGCTTATACGCTTATTTCAGCAATATTCTTAATTGTTCTAATGATAAATCCGTAAATATAACCCATAATTATATTACATAGCATTATTGTAGTTCTATATTGAGCTCAAAATCCATTTTAACTAACATGATAAATCCAGTAGAACCTATATCATGCTAGTTTATGATCATGTAAAGATATAAGAAGTGTCGGAATAATAATTTCTAGGGCCACCCTGTGTTATGGAGGAATCGATGTTACAATTAAAACGGGCGGCAAAACCCATGGCTAAAATCATGAATGAGTAGATATTGGTTTCTGATACCAAATTGTCAGACATTCTGCAATCTCGATAAATTTCTCGCTAAATCAATATTGTTAACTAGTCCTTTATAAATCTCAAAAAATATTTCACGGGTTTATACGACATGTGAAGCAATTATGTTATTTACTTCAGTTTAATAGGCAATGAAATTATTACCAACAGAATAATATT
This sequence comes from Hapalochlaena maculosa, assembly GCA_015501135.1. Lineage (NCBI taxonomy): Eukaryota > Metazoa > Mollusca > Cephalopoda > Octopoda > Octopodidae > Hapalochlaena > Hapalochlaena maculosa. The sequence continues at coordinate 590,753 of JACXVO010038980.1, forward strand.
CAGATTTCTGTAGCTCAAACACTCTAGTTAAACAACTTTTACTTCAAGACTAAGTTTGAATTATTTTGAATTGTTGTTAAAACAAGCGTATAATTAATAAATATAATTTCATAATTAAAAACACTTAACATTAGCAAACGTTGATACACGTTTATGATGGAGAGGCTTCGTTAATTGAGGACTGCTGGGTGGCTTTTCGTGAAAAATACGTAACGTTTAATGTTCTTGAGAAGAAAACATGTTTAAGAAATACTATGAGCAGTTTTTCCCGTTCTTATATGTATTTGCTAAACTTGCATATTCTTATAGTTCTGCGAACCCAAATATGATGAAAAGATGGCATATTGTATTATTTAAAATATATAAGAAAATATATAATATAAAATCTAACACAATTATGCTGATCTTTCAAACATTAACTTTAAGCTGGTCAACTTATCAACTTGTTTTACGTTGGTGTGATATTGTAGGTATGAATGGCAACTGATGGCAAATCAAAGGAACCCATTGTGATCACCACCCGCATCAGCACCATCATCAGCACCACTGTCATCCTCGTCATTCCCCAAACCCCTTCCATCCCCACTATAATATCACCATAATCATCATCATCTTCATTATCATCGTCTTCGTCGTCACCAGTGGGAGCAGAATAATGAATCTATTATATACAATTCTAGCCAGCATTAATGTATCCATGTATTTTGGTGACAAATGGCTCCATGTTTTAAAAACTCTTCTAAGAATTCTTCCGGAATACAGAATAATATTTTTCTGTAGAACTATACAACCCATAATCAAAAATATTGTCGTTTATATATTTTTATCGATACGATTATGTGTGTGTCAGGTCACAGAATGTGACGTTTATGTTTACATCTCAGTGAGAATGTATATGTAGGAAAAGATTGTGTGGGTAAAACGTATAATGAAAATTATAGATGTTAAATTTACTAAAACGCCTTGACCGTGAGAAGATAGAAAATTGTAGTGTTCTTAGAATTAAAGTACCGTTTACATTTTACATTCTGGTATAAAGTATAGAACAGGTATTATCAATAGCTTTTAAAGCTGATCTTCTGTGTGTATATTAACTGTAGATATTTAAATCATTTACGTTATGTTAAAATACTCACTGGGAATTGTAGATAATCCAGTGTTTGAGAGTAACAGCCAAGTGATTCAGTGATTCGGCTGCTACCTGAAAAGAAGAACGGAAGAAACATTAAGCAAATGTCGATTCTCTCGATTTTCTAATTTAACGTGGAGTCTAGTTGTGCTTGAATGGAATCAGAAATTACCATACGGTTTTTGCATTAACATTTTCGATGATCTCTTTTTATTTACGTTAAAACCACATTTTTGGGCACTCAATGACAAACAATTATTATTAATATGTTTCTTCTTCTTCTTCTTCTTCTTCTTCTTCTTCTTCTTCTTCTTATTATTATTATTATTATTATTATTATTATTATTATTATTATTATTATTATTATTATTATTGTTATTATTATTATTTTTATTATTTTTATTTTTATGGTCTTATGGTTACTGTATTGAAAGTATTTTACGTAGTATGTGTGCGGTGCCTAGTAGTGCTATTTTCTGTATGTTATATATATTTGTGAGTCCTGGTATTTTGTTATGTATTTGTCTGAATATTTTTTTATCATACCTAATGCACCCACTATTTCCAGATCTTTGTATTTTGAAATTTTCTCCGTTTCTTTTAGAGAAACCTTGTCGTCTGTTGGTGTGCATGCATCTATTAGGAAGCATTTTCTTTCTTCCTGATCCCTGACAGCTATAAGTGGTCTGTTGGCCTTGATTTCCCTATTTCTGTGTATTGGTTTATCCCATAGTATTGTTGCTTTCTCATTTTCTTTAACCTTTTCTGGGGTGTGTCTATACCATCTTTTTTGTGTTGTTTTGCCGTAGTATTGGCATAACGTCCAGTGTATGTAGGTCCTAACTCTGTTGTGCATGTGAATATATTCTTTTTTAGCTAGGACTGGTCAGCCAGAGACAATATAATTTATTGTTTCTTGTCCATCT
>JACXVO010039025.1:211427-222357 GCA_015501135.1 Hapalochlaena maculosa
GCACGCGCAGTTCATGCCAGCCTTGAATGTTGCATAACACACCGTGCATGGATCATACCAATATTGAATGTAGCATAACAACTTGTATAGTGTGAAAGATTCTAGATGAACCTACCTCACTGAAAGAAACACACATGAAAGCAGCTGCATTAGCATGGTCATACATATTTGAAAATAGATAACTACTAACCAATTTGAATAATTTATTATCATTTATTCTCTTTAATGTGTTATTGTGCAAGTTGTAAAATGTTATGTCTTTTTATGTTTCTAGACAACATTTATTTTTAACATATTAAATTTGTATTTTTATTAAAAATCTGTCATTTTTATTCAAAATAATTATTTTAGGCTTACATTTAATTCTCGAGAAGAGAAATATTTATAACGTAACTTTTTAAAAATATTATAGCCAGGAGTTGAGGGAAAGAATCCAACAGATTCAAGTTTGATGGGATTATCTCCAACAAGTTTACAGGTAAGCTCATTTCATCTCTTGCTCTAATTGACCTCATTCATTCAAACATATTTACCTCCTAAAATAATTTTTGCCTTTTCTGATATATATTTCGTAATATATACCTGAGTGTCATATTATCTGATTTTGAACTAATCCTTTAAGTTCTCAGTTGTCATATTTTCTTGTTTTTCTCTAAAATAATTCATCTCTTTTTTTTTCATTTTTGTGAGTTCTGTAAAATCGTAAACACTTCTAACTACTGATTTGTCTGTTTCTGCCAATATTCTTTCCCCCCTCTCTCTCTCTTCTCGTTCCTTAGTGTTCTATTTCCCTAAATAATTCCCTTTTTCCACTCGCTACCCATAAAATGTACCTCAGTTGTTATATCTTCCTATTCTTCTCTAAAATAATTCCTTTTTCATTTTTATGACTTCTGTAAATTCGTCTAATTCAACCAGATTCTCTCTCGTTCTTTTCTTAAATCCCTCTCTCAGACCTTTGCCATATTTCCATGTATTTGGATGCTACAAGAAGAATGTATATAGATAAGATCAAATTTTGATCTCTGGCTCTAATTGTCCTCATTCATCCAAACGTATTTACCTCCTAAAATAAATTTTGCCTTTTACAATATATATTTCAGCTCTTAATATGTACCTGAGTGTCGTATTATCCTATTTTGAAATAATTCTTTAAGTTCTCTGTCATAAAATGAACTCCAGTTGTCATATTTTTCTGTTTTTCTCTAAAATAATTCATCTCTTTTTTTGCTTCTATGACTTCTGTAAAATCATAAACACTTCTAACTACTAATTCTGTTTGTTTCTGCTAATATTCTCTATCTCACTCTCTTCTTTTTCCTCAGTGCTATATTTCCCTAAATAATTCCCTTTTTCTCCTCTCTGCCCATAAAAATGTACCTTAGTTGTTCACAATGCTCTCACCCATGCCCAGCCCCTCAACCAAAGCCAGAAATCTTGTTTTCTGTCACCGGACATCTAGCTGCACTATCCTTCTTCTCCCACTTCTTTTAGTTATACCAGATGACAGCCTGACTATGATGTTTAGCACTTTAAACTTAAGAGTATCCCCTCCCATGGGCCATGGTATTGGTACCCAAAATGAAGAGGGCACTAGACTCCTGAAGTTTGGTGATGCAAATAACTTATTGATCTGCAGCACCAATTTCAGGAAACAAGCTAACCACCTGATAACCTATCAATCATGCAACTTTGCTAGCCAGATTGATTTCATTCTCATCAGACAACAGGATTCATGGTTGCTTCTGAACACAAAGATCCTCCCCAGTGAAGAATGTACTCCCCAGCACAGTTATTAATGCTTTTAAGCTTGAGCCCAGAAAAATGTCAAAAAGCAGACTAAAAGCAGCTTGGAAGCTGAAGCACCCTTCATGCTACAGACCAAGTCTGTGGCTGGTGCAAACTCCCTTCCAGATCCAGGTTTACATGGTGGTGGAACATTATTGTAGACAAGGCCATCAGATCAAAGAAATGGGCCTGGAAGGCCTGGAAGAACGTGGAAGAGAAGCAGGGAGACAAGTATATATCACCAAAGGAGTAGCTGAAAAGGAGAAATTTGCAATGTTCAGCATTGCAAAGGCCAAAGGACTGAGGTTTTTTAGATTGCAAGACAGTGTGTTAAATAAAACCATAATGTCACAGGGGAGAAATGTGTCCACATGGATGATGGTGCCCTTGTCTCTAATGATTCAGCAAAGAAAGAGGTTTAGAGATGCTGTTATGAAAGACTGCTGAATGTAGAGAGCAAATGAAAAGTGGAGAGTCTGCTGGAGATGCCTGACTGATCTACTTGCTATATTTGCTTGAGAAGACCTTTTGAGTCAAGTAAATTGAGGAACCAGCTACCCTAATTCACAGAACTCTGGTAGACAAGGCAAATAAGGAAATGAAGAAGGGAAAAACACCTAGCCTATCAGGAATCACTGCTGAGATATGCTTGAGAAGAACTACTGAGTCAAGTAAAACTAAAACCTGCATAATATCTATGACTAGTGCCAAATCTTCCAAACATGATCAATGCCTGACTGATCTACTTGCTATATTTGCTTGAGAAGATCTTTTGAGTCAAGTAAACCCAAAACTATCTACCTCTACAATGGGTTCCTTTCACAGTTAGAGATCAACACTTCTTTACACAGCTGTCCTCATTCATACACATCATATGACCATACCAGTGCAGTCATCTCTCTTGCACACCACATCTGATGCCTTGTATACATAACTTTTTTCTCAGGATGCTTATACTCTGTCAAGCATGCACACTGACATTGTACATCCAGCAAAGTATGCTGGCTTCATTTCATTCAAGCCTAAGCATGTCCATGAATGTCACAGCTCATGTTTCACTGCTATGTAGCATAGCTGTATGCATACAGACATCACACAATCTACCTTTTCCTTTGAGAGAGTATCCCTTTGTTTATGGTAGATGTAGTAGCTCTCTGAACTTTTCCCAGCCTAGTGTTATTCTTGCAACTACACTCTTGGAGCATCAACTTCCACTACTAACTTGGTTACCCAGATAATGGAAGTTACCTATTTCTTCTAGCTTACCCCACTGGCAGTTGATAGAGTCTATTTTCTGTGCATTTACGATGTTGACTGTACCTGCGCATCTTCCACATATAAAAGATATTTTCCCCATTTATTTTCATCTGATATTGTTACACCTTTTATGTGTTCAAAGCTTATACTGGGTGCATATTGTGGAGTTTCTACTTGTGCTTTTTTCTACAGATCAAGCAGGGCCATCTACTTGAAGGGATTTATGATTTATCTGACATCCTACTTACTAAGACCTTAGCTTTTGCTTGCTTAACTTTAAAGCCTTTTGATTCTTGACCTTGCTTCCATACCTGGAACTTCTTTTCTAGTTCTGACAAGTGATTCAGTTATAATAACAAGGTCATCAGCATACAGGAGTTTCCTGAGGCAACCTGTCTTAAATTCTTCTGTTATTGCCTGGAAAAACGAGAGGGAGATGAGAACCAATCTTTGGTGAACACCTACTTGTGCTCTGAATTCTGTGCTGTACTCATTGCAAATTTGCACCTTACTGGTAGCATCCCTTTACAAGGTTTGTGCAGCTCTCACCAATCACTCATCTATCACTAGTTTCTGAACTGATTGCCAGATAAGGGACTGGGGTATTCCTGTCAAAAGCTTTCTCTAAGTCAATAAAAGCCAAGTACAGAGGTTTACCTTTAGCTAGATATTTCTCCAGTAGCAGCCCTACAAGAAATATAGCATTAGTGGTGCTTCTCCCTGACACAAAACCAAACTTATCTTGATCAACTCTCTTCCTAATTAGTTGGGATATGACTCTCTCCATAGCTTTTATCACCTGATCTAACAATTTGATACTTCTGTAGATATTTCTATCTAAGGCATCACTTTTACCTTTGTAGCGGTTGACTATGCTGCTGCTTACACCAGTCATTGGGTATGACTCCTTTGTGTACCATCTGATTTACAATATGGATGACTAGACCATACACCACACCACTAGATATTTTAATAATTTCAATGGGTGCTTTCTCTGTCTTCATATCCTTAATTGCATTATCTACCAAGGTTTCTGGTCCTTCAACTGGGTAAACATTTAGCAGACTCTCTTCTTCCCATCCATTCTTGAGATTCAGCAGTTTTTCATAATAGCATTTTCAAGTCTCTTTCTTTGCAGAATCATTAAAAGCAAATGCACCATCATCTATGCAGACAAATTTCTCTCCTATGGCATCACAATTTTCTCTCCTATGGCATCACAATTTTCTCTCACACATTGACATGCAATTCAAAACAATTGGTCCTCATGTTTCTGAACATAGGCAAACTTTTTTCTGCTTCTCCTTTGGTTAGATATACTTGTCTCCTAACTTCCCTTCTGGCTATCTGATATAATTCCTTACTAACCCCACTTTTCCAAGCCTTCCAAGATTCTTTGCTTTAATGGCACACTCTACAACATCATCAACATCATTTCACCACTACATCACCCTAGGTTGGGAAGTGACTTTACACTGAGCACAGATTAGGCTTGTGGCACTCAGTAAGCTGTTCCACAGGAATTCTCAGTTGTTCTCTATGTCACTTGTCTATAGCTCCTCCTCTCTCTCATCAAATTTCTCAATTAAGGTATCCCTAAATATCTGACCATATAAAATGCTTCCAAATCCTTCTTTTTCAGATTGGTCTGCCTCTGAGCTTTCTTCTGGCAAGGAGTCTATTATTAGTATTGGTTAGTCTATGCTGGGTGGTACATTCTTTACAAAGGAGTGTCTTTGTATTTAAGAGCAACTAACCATCCCACTATCTAGTGAGATTGTAATCAAACTGGCTAGTACAGTCATCTGTTTAGTTGGTTATCATATATCTGGTTGGCTTCCTGAAGTTGACACTGCAGATCAATAGGTTATTTACATCACAGAACACCAGTAGTCTTTCTCCCTCTTTGTTTTGGGAACCAATTCCATGGCCCCCATGTACTCTATGGAATATAACAGGCTGCTGTTGAACGTCCCCAATGAAATCTCCAACGACAAAGATGAGATCATTGTCACTTGTCTTTGAGTTAACCTGTAGAAGAGTATCATAAAAGTGGTCCAATTTGTGGTGCATAGGCAGAAATAATATCATAAAAGTGGTCCTGCTTTTGGAACATAGGCAGAGATAATTGTTGCTATACTATTCTGCAAGACTACTTTGAGCTTAAGCGCTTTATCACATACTCAGACTAATTCTATGACCTTATGCACCCGTTTCTCTGCTGAAAGTATGCCCACAATACTTACCCCACCAATGTTACTCTCCCAGAAGATTTTATACTTATATGTTTTGCTTACGAGGAACTTTGCTGAAGCCCCTCTCCACCTTACTACATGGATGCAATATCAACAATATCAACATGCTTCCATTCAAGCATCTCAACAATCTTGCTAGTCCTACCTTTCAATGTGCCTACATTGACAGTGCCGGCTCTGAAAATTGGGAAAGGGTTGTGGGAACATGGGAAGGAGTGATGGTATTCAGCACCAAAAGTCTTTCAGTGATTGTTTGATAACAGACATGTTGCAACAGTTGTTCTCACTTTAATCTAACTTCATTCAAACATATCAAAACTGTTACCCCTATTTGAGGGTGAGTGTAATGTAAGCATTGTAAGTATAAGTGTTATAAACATTGTAAATATAAGCATTACTGCTGCAAATATATATATATATATATATATATATATATATATATATATATATATATATATATATATATATATATATATCAGTATTTAAATCAAGTATGTAAATGAGCTGTTGTTGGTTAGTCTATTCAAAAGAGGCAAGTTCTGCTTCATCTAAAAAAAACCTGTTTGTTTTTCTTCATTCACTGTTGCAGCAAACCAGTGAGTTGTTGGATTACCTCTGCACAATGAATCTGCCATAAAAATTCACCAGACCTAGAAATTCACACAACTTTCAAAGTGATGAAGGTTGTGAAAAACGCACAATAGATCTAATTTTATCTGGGGGAGTAGACAAATATCATCCTCATCTTCAATGTGTCTGAGAAAATGAAGAAACGAAACTCCAAAGTTGCATTTGGTAGGGTTGATAATAATCTGGTATTCACACAAATGTTGAAAAAGCAGGTAACTCATTTTCATCGCCAAAGCTACTGGTCATGTGTAAGTCATCTATATATGCATAGACAAAAGGTAAACCTCAAGTAACCATGTCGATGAATCTCTGGGAAGTCTGTGCAGCATTCACAAGCTGAAAGCTATATACAAAAATTCCAAAATTCCATATGGGGTTGTTATAGGAATTTTTGAAATATCCACTGATTCAACAGTGATTTGGTTGTAAGCTCATACAAGGTCTATTTTAGAAAACATGTGAACTCCATGAAGGGATAAGATGAAATCTTGCAGGTGAGGACAGGGTAGGTATCAGGCATGATGCAGTTGTTCAGCGCACAATAATCACAACAAATTCTTCAATCAGTTGATGACTTCTTGGGGATGCAGTGTATCGGGGAAGACTAGTTCCTGCTGGACAGGAAGATGATTCTGAGGTTCAGTATGTGTTGGAATTCATTTTTAACAGCCTTGAAATGGTAACCTGCATGGCCGTACAGCAACAGATAGACTGTGGGTTTTGATGTGGTTGGTAACTTCATGATTGATGGAGCTATACTGAAATACTAGACAAGCGACATCAGAGTCTTCCTTAAGGGTAACACTGTGACAGCTACTGTAGTCATTTGAAATAGCAACAAGGCTGACTGTGAGTGACTATATTGTGCACGGTCAGCTGAGCGGTGGTATCAACAAGTCATCCATATTGGATGTCAACTAGGAGACTGAAACAAGAGAGAAAATCAGATCCTAAAATGAGGGTCAGCAGTTTGGATATAATGTAAACCTACAGGAAGGTGCAGTGTAGTCCTAAATCAAGTGTCAGGAACTGTTTTCCACAGATTAAAATTGGTAAGTGATTAACTGCTTGAAGCTGGATGGAGGTTTCCTTTCTGCTGCCTGGAATGCTGGAAATAGGAATAATGCTGTCTTCAGCACCGATATCAACTAGGAAACAAATGCCTATTACATAATCAGTGATGTAAAACATATGACCTCAATTGCTGAGGCCAGAAACTTTCATCGCTTTCAGTTTCTAGTTATAGCTTTTCCTTTGTTTGGTAGGAGGCAAATGTACAGGAATGGCTGCACTTTAGTGTGCATTGTCCAAAGGTTCAGTGGTACCAACATGTCACACTTGGACTCCTGGAGCAACTGCAGAATCAACGAGACCAACAATTTGACTGGTGTGTGAAGTTTCAGGCCCTGTATTTGAGTTGCCATCTGTAACATTAAGGTCTTGAGTTCTGACATCTGTGGCACTGGAAGATTGATGGGAAGAGTTGGTCAATGTAGTGGCTGGCATCAGTGTTGCTACATGATTTTATTAGCCAGCTCTGTGAGTTCTTCAATGGAAGTTGGTTTATCTCATCACCACTAGAACAACTTAAGTATTTGAAGGTAGACGCTGTAGAAACAATTGCTTAAGGCAATTGTCTGGTAGGATCTGATCATTTGGCATAGGAGTTGCATTGGCTTTTTGTCTCCTAACCCTACCATGAAGAGGAGCTGATGTAGTCACTTTTGTTGTGACTCTGAATTAGGCTGGATTTGAATGTGTCATATGACATGGAACCGGCTGGGGCCAAAATTAGGTCTTGCACCATATTCATGATTTCTGGAGACAATGAACCTATGACATGGGTAAGATGAGTTTGAAGTTTGCTTTTAATCCACTGGCATCAAACCAGGATATGAGGGAGGAAAACATTTCCGCTTAGAAGTACTTGCTGAAATATTATGTATAAGTTTTACTCAAGCTGCCTTAACCAATTCTTCCATGACCATTCTTAGTTCCACAAGAAGAGAGTTGAATAAGCAAAATTAAGTTGTCCAAAGAAAACACTGCAGAAACTTTGTGATAGTGTGGTTCAATTACCAGAGAGCATTAAATTCTATTCCCCACTCATGGCTGCTTAAGTCACTGGACTTGGTAAAAGTATCTGCTACATTATTTTCTGTTATTGACCCGGGCAAGAATCCTCACCCTTACAACTGAGAATGAAATGATTGTTTTTGTTGTAATAAATATTTCAAAGAGAATATTCTGTAATTGTGTTTATTTCAACATTAAATCTATTATCATTTCTGTTTCAGAAATCACATGATTGCATATTAGGATCTACTGCTGTTAGAGATAGCAATTTTATCAATGATTTCTTTGTGGATTACCTAAAAATCTAGGCTAAAAATGTTTACTATGCAAATAAATAAATAAATAAATAGTTGGAATTAATTATATTTTCAGCTGATATAGGAATGATATTTGACCAAAACAAATGTTTTTATCTGATTACTGAACATAGAAATTTAGTCCCCTGAATTGAAAACTTTCTATCCCACACAAAGACTACAACGAATATCATGCATTGATGAAAACATATCCTATCAAAATGCTCTGAATAAAGACAGAGTGATCCAAGAACACCAAACATAGAAAAATATGGTTGTTGAAACTCTCTTCTTACTATAAGACAATATCCTACCATGCATTCGTAGTACTAGTACCGACACCAACTTTTGATATATTTGACCGGTATGTAGGAAAAATTCATTCCATAGACATTAAATCTCCCTCGTTTGACCAATTCTAGAATACACCATCTAGGCCTCTAACCCATATCTGGTCCGAGATATCCAACACTTGGAGAGAATCCAACATTTGGCAACGCACATGGTGAGAGGCATCCGCAATTTATTGTATGAAGACTCTCTGCGCGTGCTGAATCTCCCAATGCTCGAAGATCGCTGACGCCGACGCGACCTCATCTTGGTGTATAACATCAAATATGGCAACTACGAGGTTCTAGCGGAGTTATTCTTCATACCAGTGCCAGACAGAGGCCTCCACAGACACAACCGGAAAGTGTATCTGCGCCAATTTTGAATAAATCGCAGGAAAGCGGCTTATTCAGTGAGAATCGCCACTGCGTGGAACAACCTGCCAGCTGAAGTCGTTAATCTGCCTGCAGTTCACCAATTCAAGGCGACCCTTTCCCTCAATGCCTAATTATTTGAGCCATTCCCTCCTCCCCCCACATCCCGTTCTTCCCCCCTCCTTCCTCCTTTACTTTTGCCTTTACATAGCTTCTAAAGCACTTGTTTGCCATAAAGCCAATAAATTGAAATTGAAATTTGAAATTAAAATCCACAATAGCTAGAATAACCTATCTCAAAGAAAACTTGGATGCGAAATGCTCAGTATATCAAAAGAAATCATTCATGGCTATGTTTCCTGAAGACTCAAACATTACACTAATATCAGCATGAAGTGCAGCCTTTCTTGGACTCCTGACTGTTAATATATAACACTTTAAAAACTTCATTTTCAATCTAAGAGCAAATGATTGTTGCGAAATACCTAATAAGTGCAAAAGACAGGAAAGTTCTAGGAACCCCAATATGCAACTAAACATGTTGATTGTGTCACATTTCTGTGGAAAGATATCACACATGTGGTCAGCAGCTGCCAAAAATTGTCATCAAAGTATTATTTTCTCATGTGACATGACTTTATTTCCAAAACAATATACAAGGTTGTCTTGGGATATATTTGAAGAATTCTCTTATTATCAAATACATAAACATCAACACACAGAATTTTTGGTGAAACGTTCCCAGCAAAACTTTTAGCAAATGTAACAGACCTGTTATCATTATTTGGGACAGAAAAGAAAAAGTATGTACTTTTTATAGAGGTCAGTTGCTCAGCTAATGTGAATATATCTTAAAAAATCAAAGAGAAGATTATAACTAAAAGCTTCAAAATCCAATTATAAATTCACATTTGCACCTAAATTGGTTGTTGGCCAGCTCTATGTTATATATCTTTTTGAGAAAAATTCATTGAATTGTCTTGACAATGACAACTGCTAAAATGCTTCCATAAATTAAAATTTCCGATACTAGTGAGAAGCTAACATTGAACATAAAAAGCAGATCAAATTTCTATGAAATCAAGTTTCAGTTTAAGTTCTTCATAATGTCACTTTATGAAAACATCCTCATTATATCAATTTAAAATTTCAAAATCCTGAAATAAAAAGAATTAAAATTTGTATGAATTTATAATTTGTTTAAGACTGGACTTTGCTATTTACGAATAATGTTTTAGAAATAATATATTTATTCACTAGTTTGTAACACACTATGTTTATGATTTGTTTTTCTTATGTGGCTTGATCTTTATGTATACAAAGTTGGATTGTACATCTAAAATCAAAATGGTTGATGTTTATATTTTTCTATTTTTACTCTAGACTACCTGTATGTGGCGAAGAGTACTTTTATTATGTACTAAAGAAAGTAAGATAACACTTCATGCATTTACAAAGAAATTAGGATTGGAAAATACTGTGGCTCATGGCTTATTTCATAGGTTAGAGAGTGAAGGATTTATTAAAAAACCTACAAATGGAAAATTAAAACGGTAATTATATCATACACTATTTTAAACAAATAAAAGATTTAATTCTAAAACATTTTATTATTTGATTAAACTTCATTTGCAATATCACATTTTATAAATTTATTTAATTTTAGATCAACCAAGATAATAGATCCAAAGAAATTAGCTGCAGGTTTGCAAAAATACTTCCGTAAAAGTACTTTGGAAAATATGAAAGAAGAGGAAAGCTGCTATAATAATGTAAGTTGGCATAATTCATAAAATCTAAATGGATTTCTTTGAAATATATTTAAGATTTGATTGGTTATAACTAGCACCATCAGGAATTATCAAGGTATTGATTAGGTTAATGAATTATATTAAAATATTTTATTTATTTATTTATTTAATAG
>JACXVO010039119.1:487332-497808 GCA_015501135.1 Hapalochlaena maculosa
TGTGGCTGGCAGACAAACTACTTACCACGAGGCCACTCCTACACCTATATTTTGGGGATGGATAATGTGTGAAGCCTGCAACAAGTATATTCACATGGATATCTTGCCAATGCAATGTAAATATGTAAGAAAACAAACATAAAAAAGGACTTCTTTTGACCATTTATGTTTGTAGGCAGTGAGTAACAGATACTCCCTTATCACTTAGGAACACAGTCAACCGGCAAGGGACCCAGTGCTCACAGACTGTCTTGAAAGAAATTCATAAAGGGGGATAAAGGTGAGACCTTGGTCGGGTTAGAACGTGAAACAGATAAATGTAGAGCAGAAGAATATATATATAGGGGAGATGAATAATAAAGTTGTTAAAGCTGACAAACGAAAAATTGGAGACGCTAAAGTGTAATTATTGCTAAGATTAATGCAGATTAATGAGGAGGAGGGTTTTTCTCTGAATATTAATTTCTTCCGAAAACAAATGTGTGCAAGTGTTTTTATTAGAACCGACAACAGTTCACAATTATTCCGTTCATGAATTACTGAGATCCCCCTAATTAAAAAGAGAAAGTTATGTATTATTATCATCAATTGCCAATGACATTCTACTGCAATGCACGCTAATGCAACCCTGTTAGATCGATCACAAACAAAACAAAAGCACACAGCACCATATTTGACCGAGCTTCAAGGTTTTAAGTTTTGAGTTGTTATTAATGTTGCCAAATGTTTAAAGAAGCATCATGGCAACCTAAATTAGGCTTATTTTAAATTGTGTGTCACAAACTCTGAACTTATAGAAGGTTACAGCAAACAGAAGCTGTTGACATGTTGGATAGAATGCCTCAAGTGTTCCGAGTCTCCGTACTTGGAATGTTTGGTGGGAAGGAGATCAGTCAACAAAAAGTCAAGCAATCAACCCAAGGGGTGTAATTGTTGGAGCATTTAATCTGGTACATTGCTGTGTCTGCTCTATCCCTTTGCTTTCTTGCAGTGAAATGGGTACCAAATGTACAGGCCCCAAAGTGGAGAGAGGAGAGACCAGCATCCTTGAGCCACTGTCAGTCCTCCACAAAAACACCTTGCTCAAGACTGAATACCGATGGAGAGAATCTGGTCAATAGTGATTGACAGACGACCTCTGGGGTATTTATTTATCATTGCCAATGGCAGTCGACTGCAACGGAGAAAACTAATATCTTGTACACACCGTTAGATTTAATCGATAACATAAAACACCCACACAATATCATAACATAAAAGGCAAAATATAAAGATATGATGGAATCATCAGTGGCTTGCTTAACTTGCTAGAAATAGCAGCTTAATTTCCCTTAAATCATAATGCTTGAGAAGTAAAGGACACTCCTAAAATGCTGATTGGAATGACTATTCAAACGTCCTTTCAATCAGGGATGACCTAAAACTAAACAAAGAGGGATCATCGAAGACTAAAGATTGATAGAGAAAGTGACTGACTTGAGAGTTCTGGAATTCATTGTACAAAGTAAAAAGAACATGGAGAGCTTGGATCATATCATTGTTGTGGCTGGTCTGGTACACTGGGATGTCTAATATACAACAAATAGTTCGAATATAGTCGGCCAAGCTGGCATCCATACTTGCACTCGGTAATGACACCTACAACACAATGGGAACAGGAGACAACAAGAATTGTTTGAAATGCAAAAGAAAATAAATAAAACAATCTTCCCCTTAATTACTTCCCCAGATTTAGTCAAAGTGAAATGTTTCTGTAAGAAGATGTAGTAACATACCTTTACATACTGGACATAAATCATATTAGTATAAAATTTATGAATGAACAAAACAATTAGTTCTTTGAGGTCCTAGTTTAAATAAGTACCAAAAATATTGGACAGTAATAATATCAGGTTCATTAGAATTTTAGAAAGATAGACTAGCAATCAGGGATGCAGACAAATTAATAATTCCTTCAGTGTAGCCATAAGGAATATAGTGGAATTGCAGGAAGGTTTAAGAAGAGATGCAGGAACAATGAGCATTAAGAATGGACAGGAAATAAATTCCTTCAAATGCCCAGGAGGATCCTAACAGAGTGAAAGCCTATATGATGCCTGCATAAAAACGGTTAGTCTTATAGCAGTGAAACCTCATCTGAAAATGCAGAAGATATGTGAAAAACTTGAAAGAAATGAAGCTAGTATGTTCCACTAGGAATGCAATGGCTGATGTCACTGTTGAATCAGTGGATAACAAAATGGCTGCACCAATGCATCCTAGTTCTAGGAAAAATCCGGGATCAATGTACTGTCCAAGAAAAGTAGGGCCTTGACATTAGAAACAAAGTTAGAACATCAATATTACCATCTGCAATGTGAATTTTAATCATTTCTTAGTCATGTGGATATAAGAAGGCAACGGTTTTCATTCTGACCATGTAAAGCCAGGTCTGAGAAAAAGTTAGCTGCAGAAAGTGCAACATACAGTATCAGTGTAAAGTAGTGATTTTTTTTGTCTTTCTACCTAATTGTTTAACTAGAATAATCTTCCAATTTCCTCAGATCCTTAAGTTTTAAACACAGTTTTATATCTAAAAAAAACATGGCACCTGAAGATGGAGCTTTCACAATGAAAACATTGCATATACAAAACAACACTGAATTCAAATATGGTTTCATTTCTCAAAACTATAAAACATTATAAAACTAAATTCAAGATTTAACCAGTTCATTTTGAAAATAAGGAAGAATTTTGTAAAATAATTTTGTCATCATTAAGCAAGTGAAATTTTTCATGGAAAAGTTTTAATTCATATCACTTTAAAACAGGAGGTTTGAAAAGTATAACCAGTGATGAGTACCGAAGGGGCTTAAGTGAAATATATGAAGTTTTCTTCAAAACACTTGACAGAAATAACTACAAGAATGTCTGCTGTTTGACATTTCTTAGAATATAAATGGTAAGAATGACCAATAGATAACCTACTTCTTTAAGTAATTCTTCCAACTCGGATGGCCATTCCTGCATCAGGCTGTCTATTGGAGGCATATTTCTGAAATATATAAAAAACACTACAAATGGAGTTTGTCGATAGTCTTTTCTTCTTCAAGGTACAACACATTCTAGCATTGGTATAAATAACTATAATAATAATAATAACAATAGTAATTATTGTTACTACCTTTGCTTTAGTAATGGCAAGGGTATTGTTTCAGTCATATTTGTTTGTCCGTGGACAAGATATCTCAAGAGCCGCCAAATGAATTCAGATGAAACTTTCAGGGATGTTTGACATTGTGACTGACAAACTGGTTAGATTTTGGGATCGATCCGGTACTAAACAAGGATTCTGGATTATTTGTTATATTTACCTTACATGAAGTATTATGATCTTACGTAAACTTTCAAGTTTTTCTCTGATTATCTCCCTTGAAAGAATGCTCATGGTTCCCACAAGTTATGGTCGCCTTGCTGTTTCAAGTTTTATTTTCGTTTCTCTATTTAAATTTTATGCACTTCTCTATTTTAGTAAGAACTAATAGATAAAGAAATAAATCTACATAAATGGCAGCAAAACCATTCAGAAATTAAAGAACATTGATATATTCAGTAACAATGATTAATTCAATTTATCCATGACAATTTTTTGTTTTACCAATTTTGAATGTATCGCCCCTGTTTAAAACCTCTTGACAATTACATTTCTAGCTCTGCCTTGAAGGAAACTTTACTTCTTGGTTGCAACACTTTTTTTGTGCAACAATGTTGTTAAATCTCTGTTAACAGCACCGTATGCAGTTCCTTTCCGTTTTCTTTCATCATGATAAATTTTTCACTATAGACAATGGTCACAAGTACACTGTGTCAGTGGCCTTCAAGAGGAAACTGACCCTGTTCCCCCTGCAGATGACAAACAACCTACACAACCACTTTTACATTCTATATCTGCCATTGGGATTGACAAGTATTTGGGATTAGTTTTCAGGATTTTTATTTAAATTTTGAGAGCGGTTGGGTTCATTTTTAGCATTCTCATTTGTGAGAACATTTGAGCTTATTTCAGATATTCTCATTTTAAAAATCAATGAGGTGTTGCCATGGCAGAAGTTTACACTTTCTGAATGCTCTTCTGATTCAACAACAACACTAACACAAACAGCAGCTACAGATGAAACCCCAAAACAAGGAAAAATTGGACCCACTCCATGTTCCCTTTCCCGACCAAATTGACACCATCAACTCAGGCAATTCCCTGTCTGATGGCAAGAAGGCGGAGTGGAAATAGATCCACCATCAAAAAGAAGAAGGAAAAAGACCAAAGAAACAGTTGAAAAAAAGTGAGGAGGCACCCATATGTAAACCCTGTAAACAACAACATACATACACAACAATTAGAAACAACACAAATTCCATCAGCGTTACCATCTCAAACACCAGCACCCATCACAACACAAGCACACCACACACCCGGTACAAACATAACAGCAATAAACACCCAAAACGAAAAACTAGCCACATACATAAAAGAAAATTCTGACATTACAATAAAAGACTTTATGATCCCCATACTCAACACACCACCCGCACACATACTGATTTTCAAAATCACAAAAAGTAGTTATGAAACCATAAAAGAGAGATTCCCAGAAGACGTTGGGAGTCTCCAAAATACATACTCACAAAAACTATTTAGAAACCTTGTGAGAAAAACCACACCAAAACGTAAAGACACCACCCACCAGACAACAAGGGTAAGTAATGCCTCTTCACCTCTCTAAATCTTTTCAGACATGGTTGTGCACAGAATCAGTAGCATAAATGTAAGAGGCCTTGGGTCGCCTTGGAAACAAGGTCACCTCTTAAACGACCTGAGGTCTTAAGGTGTGAATGTAGCAGCCATTAGCGAAACTAGGCTTTCCAACCCGTGGGACCTTGCCGCCTACTTCAGGAGATACAAAAACTTTCTCTCACTGTGTCCAGCGGGAGGTGGAGGATTGGTGGTGCTTTTCTGAAAAGGCCTAGATTTGTAAATAAAGACAATCTCCCTGGATCTGGATGGTAAATTGGTGGTCCTGGACGTGAACAACAGTAATAGCATTGCCTTTAGACTGCTGGCTACCTAGCCCCCATCAGGAGCAGGGTGGTTGGAATACTTCACACGTCGAGAGATTTTTCTAGGAACGTCTCAAGCTCTAGTGCTAGCAGGCAATTGGAACTCTGTCTTAGATAAACGTTTCAACCGGGTGGGAGCAGGAGCATCGGATAGTGTAGGGGGAAGCAAAAGCCTTGCCAACCTGCTCAGATGTTTCTCTCTGACAGATAGTGTCTAGACAACCCAAATGTGCCAACATGGATTTAGATGAATTGCATCAGGCCGTCTAGATCATACCTAGATAGGGTTTTCTGTAGGGTAGCAGATGAGGAGAGCATAGGGTGTCCACAGTTTCATATTGTCAGTTACACAGACCAAAAGTTTGTGATCTTAGATACAGTCAGCTTAGATAGGCTACATAGATAGGGCCCTGGTTACTGGAAGCTGAACATGTCATTACCGGCATGCAAAGATTACAAAGATCAGATTAGCAAACTAGTTAAGTGGATGTTGACAGGGGCAATCATTAACAATAACTGGTGGGATGCTCTGAAGAGGGTAATTAGAGTAGAATCCATAAAGTTTAGCAAAACTTTAGCGTTAGAAAGAAAGAAAAGAGAGAAAGATTTCGTTAGAAAGCTAGATATGGTTCTTAGAACAGAACTCTTAGCAAATAGTAACAAAATGGTAGAATTCTTACTTTTGTTTGTCCAGGGGTGGTAGCACTGCTGAGAAAGGACCCAAACAAAGGGGACTTTATAGAAAATTTTAGGCTCATCACTCTGCTCAATGCAGACTTGAAGATTTTGGCCAGGGTGTTAGCGAAGAGGTTGGCGCTTGTCGTGGACAAGCTGATTGGCAAGGCACAAACATATACCGTGCCAACCCCGTCCATCCAGAACAACCTCCACCTCATGCAGTACATCATAGAGAAGGATGGGTAACAAAGCTGGCACAGATGGGGCTTTGATCAATTTGGATCAGTCTAAAGCCTCCAATAGGGTCAACCATTGATACTTGGCAGCCGGTTTTGGTCCGGTCTTCCGCGGGTGGATCGCTGTTTTGTAGAGCAGAATCTGCTCTGTGATATGAGTGAAAGGTCATTTGTTGGAGCCGTTCAACATCCTGTGTTTGGTCCATCAAGGATGCCCTTTCTCCTGTCTTCTCTACATATTGACCCTAGAGCCATTACTACAGAAGCGGGAGGCTTTGAAAGGTGTCCTGCATGACCTGGGATGTGGGAACAGTGTGTCTGCTTATGACAACCATATCACTGTTGTTGTGTCAAGCCACAGGTGCATCAGCCTGATTGGCAACACACTCAAACAATATGAAGCAGTGACGAGTTAAAATTAATGCGTAAAAGTCGATAGGCTTGCAACTAGGCACCCTGGTGAGGCACATCCATGCCACCCATCAGTGTCGTCGGATGCTGGACAGATGACTCCATTAAATTGCTCAGAGTCTGGTTGGGTCAGACCTCCAGGTGGAGAAAAATTGGAGTGAGGTGATAAACAGGGTGGTAAATCTCACCCAGAAATGGACCAAGAGAAATCTGTCCTGGAAAGTTTGAGCCAAAGTGACCATTGCATACATTGTATCTGTTATCTATTTCTGCTTGACCATCGTCCCTTGTCCTAACTGCTGGCTACTAAACTGGTGTGCTTACTCTTCCGTTTTTCCTGGAGGGGAAAGGTACCACTGGTAAGGCACTCCATCTGCTGTCAATAGCTGCTGAACAGATGCCTTGGAATGCACACAGGCTATGCCACCTCCAACGCTTCCTAGACAGTGAGCAGGTGTTGTCACCATTTGTCAGACACGGGTTTCCACAGCTTGTCTCATTGACAGAACTTCAATCTTAGATCAGATAAACCAAAAAAGGGAGCTTAGCACATCGAGTTCCATCAACACTCTGCACCTGGTGGGCAATGAAAGAGGGGACAACTGAAAAGTACACGGCACAGAACTAATATCAGAAGGTCATGTGTAGAGAAAAATGCCAGCCAACAGAAATCATTGAAGTGTCAGTTTGTTGCCTAATGTGTTTGAGAAGGAACACAGAAGGAACTGATTCTGAGAGTGAAGTCCAGTAGATTCTAGAACAAATCAATAACTTACTTGGTGTAGTGTACATTGGGCGGTGGTTTTGATCGATGTAGTTTATCAATGTTCTGGATCCAGTTATCAATCTGCTTCGGGTCTTTTTCAGCTTGTTCCAGACTCTTCACAACCTGTATTTTAAGTGGTAAAAAGTTTCGGGGTATTTGGTGGACATTTATCAAACACTGTATTGGTAGGATGCGGTATAAGTCCTTGGCCATCCACTGTGCTAACAATGGAAGGCCAAGGAAAACAAGAGAATTAATATTAAGATTAAATTTCAGAAAGTTAATTCTCAAAGATTAGATAACAAAAGAGTAAACGAAGTGGTGTTATGCTGTTTAAATGATGCTAGTTGGACTATAAATGCAATGATCAAAGTCTGAGAAGTAAGGTGCTCTCATAATCTTCCATATATCAAGGATCATTGACCCTGGCAGAGCTAATTAGGTTTGACAAGAACCAATAGAGAAACCAGATGCAAACTAAATCTGATCCAGCATTTTGTAGATAACAAGTCAAGGCTAGCATGGTTTGGGTCTAGCTAACACATATTGTAAAATATTTCTATATCAGAGAAATTTTGGGAATGAATAACACAAAACTTGAGAAAAGATATCTCCAATCTCTACATGACTGTTGTTTGTCACAGCCACAAAGGAAGCAAGCAGCAAATTGGAAGAACTGTCAGAGAAAATGTCTTTTGGTATTTAGCTCTAGACTCTAATATTCTTATTTCAAATTCCACCAAAGCCCAACTTATTTTTCAACATTCTGGAGTTGGAAACAAAGTACTAAGCAAATATGGTAGAGATGAGGGGTGATTTAATGTGTTGAAAGCATATTTCAAAGACTTCTTTAAAAAAATGAAACAATATAAATCTGCCACTAACTTCCTAATTCCTACTTGAGTTCTAGTGCCTGATGAATGTGTAAACTCTCAACAGCTACAACAGGTCTGTGAATGGCTGTGCCCTTCTCCCATCCCTGCTCCTCAACTGAGTATTTATTTGTTTTGAAAGAAATTATTTTGGAACAATGCCACACAAACCTAGAATTAGAGCAACATGAGGTCTGTCTATCACTGAGCCTGATGTAAGTTAACAGAAAAAGTGTAATAACAGGTTGTCAGGCAGTCCATGTTTTAACAAGATTAGAGACACTAAGTAAGACATTATAGCAGGAACTGAATAGATACAAAGGGTTGCTGTGTTCAATATTGGGTTTTGATGCACATTTAAAGTAGATTAGTATGAAATCTAACTGGAACAATGAGTGAATTCATGGGACCAATGGACCATGCTACTAAGTCTATGATCTACACAAATAGCCAAAATAATTGTTACCAAGCTATTTCAGGTTTTAATCCAGTTAGCTAACCATTTACTTTCACAAATCAGAACAAGACGAGGAGGTGGTGGTGATGATGATGATCATCAACATCATTATCATAATAATGTTTGATAACAACTCCCTGAGAAGAGATGAGATTCATTCTCAGGAGATTCTCCCTCAATCCCAGCTCCAAATCAGGAGCTTCAAAGATTGAGGGTTTTCCTGGGCAAGGTGCGCAACTGACTCAGAGAACTTTCCAAAACTCTGGAGTTCTGCAGCAACATGTTCTCCTTGAAACACTTTCTTGAAAAGTCGCATTCCTAGTGGTTGCTCTTATGCTGCACAAACAAAGGCTTCAGTGCACTTAGCCAAATACCCAGCTCTAAGCCATTGCTGTGATCTTTCATCCGCCATGTCTGCTACATCCTGGAAGAACTTTCCATGCATCTTCTTCCCAGCCAATTCGTCTTCCCTTTCTCTCTCCACACGCTTCATTTATTCAGCCTTGGTCTCATCCACCTCAACTTCACTGGCCACAACCTTGAGCGTCCACTCCTCACTTCTAATCACATACTCCTTCAACGATATCTCCTCAGCCCAAACACAATTTTTCACACTCATCAATCCTCTCTCACCGTCTTTCCTCTTCTGATACACCCTGGCTACGCTACTTCTAATGTGGAAGACACCAAATATTGCGAAAAGTTTCCTTGTTTTGATGTCCATGTCATGCAACTCCTTGTCATTCCAAAATTCCAGCACTGTACCTTAAAACACTGACAGCCCATGCATTCACTGCCTTGATCAGATTTTTCCCGTACAGCTTTGACTTCATAATTAGTTTCACCCTTCTAAGATACTCCTTCCTGACTTTCTCTTTCATCTCCCTGTTCCTAATGCCTACACCCTCGAACACGCCCAAATACTTAAACCCTGTTCCTTCAATTTCCTTCATAACTTCTCCATTAGGCAACACAATTCCATCCTGATGTCTTCATAGACTGTCCTGACAAGCTCCACAAATGCCTCCATTTCCTTCTCATTCCTACCAAATACCTTCAAATTGTCTATGAATAGGAGTTGGCCGAGGCGCCGGCCACCAGACCCAAATGCATACTCCAACTTCTCTCTCTTCAAGAGGATGCTCAGTGGCATCATCACCATCACAAAGAGAAGAGGGGATAATGAATCTCCTCGAAATATGCCCCATCTGATGCCAACTTCCCCAAGCACCTCACTGTTCACTGTCAAAACAGCTTTCCATTGAGCCATACTGCTCTCCAGAATCCCTGCAAAATTTCCAGCAACCTTCATCATTGACAGTATTTCATGGATCCATGGGTGAGGGACTATATCGTATGCCTTCTTGTAATCAATCCACACTACACTCAAATACCTTTTCTTCCTCTTTGCATCCTGCAACATTGCCTTATCAATCAGTAGCTGATCCTTGGTACCCTTGGATCTGCGCCAGCACCCCTTCTGTTCATCAGGGAAAACATCATTGCTCAGGAGGTGGTCATAAACCCTGTCTGCGAAGATTCCAGTCAACAACTTCCACCTTAGTGATAGACATACGATCGGCTTGTAGTCGCTGGTAACTGTTCCTCCCGCAGACTCCTTCCGAATCAATGCTGTTCTTCCCTTAACATGCCAATAAGTAACGTCCCTCAATTCAACTACCTCTTGTAGAGCAGCAGCTATTGGGGAATGAAGACATTGGAACTGTTTGAACCAGAAGTCCCTTATTCCATCTGGACTAGGAGTCTTCCATTTCGTCATCTTTCGGTTATCACAATGTCTCTACTTGCCGCATCTCTGCTCTGGCACCTCTCAACCAGCTAGTCTTATCATTGTGACACTTATCGACAGACCAAATCCCAATCCTGAACTCTCTAACCACATCTACATTTGGAGTACTGTTACTTCCAGCCTTCTTGCTACCACTTAATTCCTTATACAGT
>JACXVO010039170.1:632048-643502 GCA_015501135.1 Hapalochlaena maculosa
TGTGTCTGTGTTTGTCCCCCCACCATCGCTTGACAACCGATTCTGTTGTGCTTGTGTCCCCGTTACCAAGTGGTTCGGCAAAAGAGGCCGATAAAATAAGTACTGGGCTTACAAAAGAATAAGTTCCGGGGTCGATGTGCTCGACTGAAGGCGGTGCTCCAGCATGGCCGCTGTCAAATGACTGAAACACGTAAAAGAATACATGCACCCTAAGAAATGAAATTCAAACGTTGGACATCTAGAGCATGATACTATAGAAGCTCCCCGACGTGTTGACTTTCGCACATCGAGGGTATGAATCTGAACATACTAGTGTGGTGGAGATTCAATTCGAAATTGTACCTGTGGGCGTGCTGCTATTGTATCAACCTCTAGAGGTTAAATTTTGAAAAGTTTTCTGAATATGATTTCCTTCTTTACCACTCTCACAATTTAGATACCCAAATTAGATTACCTGCAAGCAGAATGCAACTAAAATTATGTGGCACTATAATACCCACTATTCTATCAGAAACCACAGGGAAATCTACAAAGACGACTCACATACTTTTTGTGCCAGATATGTGGATAATATCGTCATGTTAACGGCATCACACGAAGCGACTAAGAAACATTTAAGTTGAAAAACGTCACTGAACACAGAAAATTTAAAGCTGGTTATTCCAGTAGCATCCGTTTAAAATCGAATGTTGTTTTAAAACTGAAAATCACGGACAAGGGAACCAACTCCAAAAACTTGTACCGGGATGTAACGTTTAGAGAACGGACTCGTTTACTATTATACCTCCTCTCTGAGCAGAGCTAATTAGAGATTAGTATCACATTAGAAATGCAACTTCTAAGGTCTGATATTAAGAAATCAAGAATCAAAGCACTAATGCAATGAAATTCGCAAAGGCCCTGAGGGATAACGGAAACCTAGAAAACTTCACTGAATGTTATTTACATTATATGCGTTGAGTTGATGTATGTCCTCTGCTTGTATTTATGTATATTTCACAACTTTTCGGTCATCATACTCTTCATCATTCATAAATTTCCTGATGATGTTTCGAGCAATGGACCTCATTGTTTATTATGACCACAGGTATATGGTGACTTCAATTCAAGGGTACGACGCGGATAAAAATTATTTATTATTATTATTATTATTATTATTATTATTATTATTATTATTATTATTAGTGTTGTTGTTGTTGCTAATATTATTATTATTATTATCATTATTATTATTTTTATTATAACGTCAACACCAACAAGTATGAGAACCGAGGTTCGAAATCCAACCTTTATACCTGAGAGAGTACGTCGCCCGATAACAACAAGAAACAATATTCACACATCCTAAAATTGCATGTTGGTATTGAAACACCGATTTTACAATAGAAATTACAACTGCAATATAGAGTACGTTGTGAAGTGAAAGACTTTTAATGCCGTTACACTACGGAAATTTACTTTGTTGAGTTGTAACGCAAATCAAGCAACCACAAACTGACCAAATTCTCAACAGGTTAACGATTGAAGGGACAAACAAGGGCAGACGAGCGGGAAACCACATTACGATACTGGTAATTAACTTGTCGACAACGAAATGATTAAAAGCAGAGTCGATCTGAAAAGAATTTAAACATAAAACGAAAAGATTGGCAAAATACACTTATGCGTTTCACCTAGCTAGATAAAATTGGAATGAATCCACGTTCACTAAACATATATACTTATATCTTTATTGCCAACGAAATGATAAATATATAGAGTACAAACAAGGGAGAGTGGGACAGTCGATAAGATTGATCGCAGTACGCATCTGGTAATGAATTAGTTGACCACGAAAGCATGAAATGCAAAGTTAACCCATGTGAAGTTTACATTCAGAATGTAAAGAGAGAGGAAAAACTGGCATGCTAAGACTTGTTTCTCTTTATTACCGAGAAGGGATTATACATCTAGTTGACAAACAAGATGGCTGTGACAATCAATTAGATTGTACCCACTATTTAATTTATTGATCCCGAAAGTATGAAAGGCAGAGTTCACCACGGCGGAATGTGAACTCGGAAAATAGAAATTGACAAAATACTGCTAAGCATTTCGCCCGACGTGCTAACGGTTCCACTAAAATTTCTACTTTTCTTTTCTTTTTACATACTTACAGGGGAGAAACAATGACAAGCAAGGTGGTCGGGCCAGTCGATTATATTGACACCGGTAAGTGATTAGTACCTTATTCATCAACCACTAAATGGTGAATGGCTAAGTTGTCCTCGGTGGAATTTGAACCTAGGACACGGCGACAGACGAATTATCGTTAAATATTTCGTCCGACGTGCTAACGTTTATGCCATCTCACCGCTTTCACATAAAAATGAAACAATAGTCAAGCGCCGAACACACCGTTCTTTTTCCTCTGCGCGTTGTTCGGGAATAGAGCGAGGTAGTTTTCGAGAATATAAGTGAATAATTCACAACATCTTGCTTTAACAAAATCGGCAGATATACACGGGTTGCTTCCCTTTATTTCTTGTAATTAATTACTTAAAAATATACAGCTTAAAATCCTGTAAGACTCACAATGAGAATATGTTTGCTAGAGTTCTTCTTAGTATCCCTATTGATTTTACGAAGAATTAAGTACACTAGACAAAAGAACAATAATATTTCTGGCTATAATTAATTCTTGTAAAATTATCACAATCAAATCCAATATATGGTTGTGCAATTAGCAGGCACAAAACAACGATCAAACCTTACCGTCTTGGTAAGTATAGCTTTTGTTACCTTACATACCTGCTGAGGTATTTATAATATTGTGGACTTGCAAAGTCAAATTATCTGTGATTTAAGCAATACACATCATGCATGATAGACATCTGAGGAATGCTGCGGATTAATTGCTACACTTATGTATATCGAACCTACATGGCCAAGCATTACAAGGAAGAATTTGAAGCAATGAAAGCATTTCTATAATTGTTTTACCGTTTACAGAGTCATAAACCAAACATATTTAAACCTTATTGAAAACTATATCAGTAATTTACTCTTAGGAATTTCCTTGTTTTGTTAATAATACGTAAGTGCGTAATTATTTTCGCGGTGCTTCTGTTTACGTGAGAGATTGTGTGTGCATGTATATTAGTGGATATATGCATAAGGCTATGGCAGAATTCTCTTATCTACTAAAGCGGTGTGCAAGCCCAATCTGTAACGCGTCGGGTGAAATGTTTAGCGATATTTCGTCTGACGCTACATTCTAAGTTCAAATTCCACCGTGTTCGACTAAGCCTTTCATCCTATCGGGGTCGATAAATTAAGTACCGGTGTCGTACTGGTGTTGATCCAATCGAATGAGAAAACTGATTTGTCTGTCCTTGTTTTTCACCTCTATGTACATCCACTTGTGTGTAATAAAGAAAAGGAACGTTAGAACGTCGGGCGATAGGTTTAGCAGTATTTCGTCTGGCACTACGTTCCGAGTTCAAATTCCGCCGGTGTCGACTTAGCCTTTCATCCTTTCGGGGGCGATACCTTAAGTACCAGTCCCATCCTGGGGTCAATCTAATCGACTAGCTGGGCTATCATGTCTGTCTTCTTTTGTCTCTTCTACGTACTGCTTCTCGTGGGTTATTTTGAGGAAAAGAAACTTTAGTATTCTGAGTGATTTACTTAACAGTATTGCGGGCATCATCACGCTTGGAGATCAAACTCCTCAAAGATAACATCTACCTTCTTTTTTTAATTTCGGGGTCGATAAATAAAGTACATTTTGGATATTGATATCGATCGTATAAACTCGCCGCTTCCAATTTGTCTTAGCTTGTTATCCCTTCCATGATTAACGCACTATTGTGGTCAATAAATATATTATTAGGTGAACAAGCAGAATATCAAGTTGATCGAAATATTTTTAGTGGCATTTCGCATTCCTCTGCATTCTGAAATTAAATTTCCCTGAGCTCCACTTTGTCTTTCAACATTTCAATATTGATAAATGAAGTACCAGTTGCGTACTGAGGTCTATTCTTTTGTCTAGAGTAGAAAAGAATATTTGTTTAAATATTAGCGAATTAAGTACATTCACAGGAAATTCGCTAATTGCTTCCCTGATTCAAAGAATACATTCTGCTTTTGCTGCCGGCTCACATATTGCTATTGGCAGAACCATACCATTTTCATTTTCTCTTAGATGTCCTCAAATAAAACACTTTCTATTAAAGCGCATCTCTCATATGTTCAATCAACTACTACTTTTAAGTAATCTCATTTTTCAGTTCACGGAAAAAACTCTCAAATATACCTTACTGTTGGAATATTTTAAATAGTATACGAAAGACATGGTTACACTCTTGTATACACAACGTAACCATATTGTTGTTTTGGTCATTCTTCCATTTACAAAATCACTCGAAAATAAGAGAAAATTTACACAATTACAATTTTCCCCTCTTCCTAACTCTTTATATATTTGCTTGAATGTTCGTCGTAATTATATCCATAAAATATAAGAAAAAAATAGTATTTTGTTAAGAATATAATTTTCAAAAGTCATTCAGACTTTAAACTTATTTCAGTTCTGGGAGGAATATTAATATTCTTTTTTTCCCTTAAGAGAAAAGAACGTTAGATATGTTTATATATTTCGAGAAAAAAACATCGTTTTACTTCTTGGAAGTAGTAGCAACAGGTATCGCATATTTCAATAGACAATCTTTACTTTCGGATTGTATGTTCTCTTGTCGTAAAATTGAATGTTTGAGTGAATGACAGAATGTTTTTTTGAAAATTCAAAAAGAGCCATTTCAATAGAAATCGACTGAAAGAATTAATTCTATAACATGATTTCAAGACTTATCTCTGACGTTTGGAGGTTTTCCATTTTGTTGCAAAGAAATTTCATTGTTTGATGCTTACAAAACATTACACGGGTTTCCTTATGAATATCAGTTGTACTAACATCAGAATTGTAAGAAAGTAATCAAAAACACGTGTCTATTGTACGACACTCTTTTCCATTTAAAGATAGATTAAACTCTAGGGGCGTTAAAGGATTAGCAATGGCCAACAGTATACGCCAATTATCAATATATCTGATATAATGAATCTACAGATAAGCTTACGTAGTTTTTCATTTATTCGAAGGAATGAAGAAGGATCTACTATCTTAGCGCAATACTCTTATTAACAACTTAGAAAATGAATTCGCTTCTATCATTGTTTACTTTACATAGTGACACCTAACATAGAAAGAATAAACTCCATTGTGACAAGTTTATTAAGAATCATTTCTTTCGTTACTTCATCAATGATGGGTGGATCACACCCCGACAAAAATAGAAGAATTTGAGAAATATATACCTAAATGCATCCAGGTATAACTTCAGCTTAGTACGTTAAATATAACAAGTGTGTCTAAAATTAATCTATACAAAACCATATATATATATTATATTGTGCACAAAGGATTAAAACAAAGAGAGAATAAACAAGGAGGGGGACAGGCGATTAACTTGACCTTATTAGGCAACAGGTACTCAAATTATTGACCCCGAAGGGATGAAAAGCAAATTCTCTACTGGAATTCCAACTCAGGACGAAATGAGTAACAAAATGCTACTAAATATTTGGCTCGGTGCCATAACACCTCTGCCATCTCACCGCAACCTAAAGAGAAATAAATGAGACATTTACTAACATGAAAGTTTTCTGGATGTTATCCACGTACCTAAAATTATCTGGGGTGTTTTATTTTTTTTTAGCTAGAATACAACCTTTTTACACAAAATATGGAAGTGGTTCAACTTTTGAAAACGAGATGACGAGTATTATCTTACATTTACGTCCATTGTAAAAAAAGCATTGTGACGATTTTCTTGTCTGGATTATCAGTCCATGACTTGTCTCCGCAAAACCTCGGATATACGACGTAGAGATCTATCAAGACAAGAAAATGAAACAGATTTCTCACAGCAAAATGTGGACAAATATTGCCAGGGGTAATCAGTATTAAAAGCGATTCCAAAAATATTGAGGAATCTGATGTATCATATGTTAGTTGAAATAGGTACAAGCAAAAAATGACTCGCCTGAAACAAAAAAGGTTGGCCATTCAATTGATAATATTTGCCAATGGTGGGAAATACGATGCTGAATGCCCAACACCTGAAAGATGAATTGAAGGAAAAATTTCGCTAAGAAAAAGCAGTCGTCATTTTTAAAACAATATTAATTATCAATTATTAATCTTCACACATGGAGAAATTCTGTTTTAAAAAAAAACTATGTAAAAACAGACAAAACCGCTTGTGTGGTAACTGGGGACAAGATAAAAATTGAAGGTGAGCTACCACTACCCGTAACACTAAAAGGCATCGCAAAGAAATAAAAACATTTCGTTCATAAAAATCTTGAGCACTTATTTGGAACTGATTGGATGGAACGGTTATATTTATAGGACCAATAAGTTAATAATCTTTGCCAAAGGTGGGAAATACGATGCCGAATTCCCAACACCTGAAAGATGAATTGAAGGAAAAATTTCGCTATCTGATTTTGGTTAGTCTAGCGAAATGTCCTAAGGCAAGAGCCAAAATCGACCTGAGGGAAAATGTTCAACCCGTTTTCAAAATAAAAAAGAAATACCCCATTTGCCTCAGTAGAAAAAATAAATGAAGAATGATACCAAGTAGAAAATGCTGCTATACTGTCCGAAGTGAGCTCCAGTGAATGGGCTGCACCCATTGTACATGTGAGAAAAATCAACCAAATTCGCATCTGTGCGGATTTTTCAGGAGGCCTCAACGTAGCCCTCTACACACTAGAGGAGGAATTTAATAAAATGAATGCTGGAGTAATTTTCTCAGATGTGGACCTAAGCGATGCTTGTCTCCACATCCCAATTGAAGAGGAGTGTGCGAATCACTTATGTATTAACACCCTCAGGACTCTATAGAACTTAGATTGGTTTGCATTCGGGATAACGTTTGCACTTGTGATATATCAGCAGGTCATTGATACATCTTTGGCGGTCTGAAATTTGCGTGTGCGTACCTTGATCACATTGTAATAGAAGAACATCGTAAACATATATACGTGGTTTTTTGAGAGAATACGTGATTTCGAGTTCGAGATAAAAGAAACAATGTGATATGTTAATGAAGTAAATAAGGTATTTCACACATATATTTAACAAGAAAGGTAGAGGCTCTGATCCAGAGCGGGCAGAAGCTGTCAAAAATATGCCTTCCCCAAGAAATGACACCGAACTCCAAAGCTTTCTTGGACTAACACCTTTTTATCAAATATTCATAAAGAACATGCATGAACTACGCACTGATTTAAATGAATTATTGAAAAAAGATAAAAATTGGAATTAGACAACAGAGTATCAATTAGCTTTTAAAAGGTAATAACGACTTTAACATCAGAACTATTTCTGACTCACTTCAACCCCCATTTCGATATTATTGTCGCCTGCGAAGCTACTTCGTATAGTATCGTAGCCTGCATACTACGAATTCTGCAGGACGGATTAAAACAATATCATTTGTACGCGCTTCGAGAATTTTACTACGCGCAAGAAAAAAACTTACAGCCAAATTAAAACACAATCTCACAGTATAATTTTCGCGGTAACAAAATTTCATATGTGGAAGGTTTTTCAACATACAGGCTGATCATAAACCCTTACTAAAAATATTTGGCTCGAAAAAAGGGTACTACCTGTACATATGGCAAATAGAGATTTAAGATATGATACCATCTTTCTCAATTATAATTTTAAATTAGAGCATTTACCAACTAATAGAATTGGTCATGCAGATGTTATATCCAAACTATTCGCTAATCAAAACCAACCACTAGAAGGCTCAGTTATATCGGTTCTTCGATAGTAGCGAATACCGTTCGGAATCTAACTGTAACATTCTCTTAAATAAAATGTGATGTGCTCGAAGGCGATTTTATTTGTGAGATAAAACAAAAAATAACAACAAAGGTTAAGAGCGTTTCGGAGGTTTATTCACCACGTGAAAACATTTTATAGTATAGGAAAAGTGCTGTAATTCCAAAATAATAATAATAATAATAATAATAATAATAATAATAATAATAATAATAATAATAATAATAATAATAATAATAATGATGATAATAAAAGGAATAATAAAATATTTCCACACCGCATACGCCGGTAATGAACGCATGAAAAGTCTCATGGGGCTTTGTCTACAGGCCTGCAATGGACAGAGACATAATAGCATTTATTAACTCATGGAAAGGATGCGTGTTGGCGACTAAAGCACCAGCTACCCTTTTTAAACCCTAGCCGAAATCAGACCAGCTATGGTCACGCAAACATATTGATTTGCTGGCCCGCTTGTCGAAAATCACTACTTTATCATGGTATACGGTAGACAGTTATTCAAAGTGGCCGGAGGTCCTAAGGTGCAAGAGGCCGACAACATCTGTGACAATCGGGTTCCTACATGAACTATTCGCAAGATTTAGCGTATCTGACTGCGTTGTCAGTGACAACAACACTCAATTAACGTCTGCTGAATTTAAATATTTTTTCGACACGTTCGATGTTGAGCACCTAACTAACCAATAGTAGCACTTGAGATCAAACGGGCAGTCGGAATTATCTGTGGAGACATTGAAGTGAGCATTCAAAAAGCTCAAGGAAAACCTACTGAGTGAGCATCACTGCAATTCTTAGAAGTATATCGCATAAAGCTGTATCCGGATACCCCATCTTCTGGCTCAACAGCACAGTCCATGTTGCAAGAAAATTGAGATCCGTGTGACAAAGCTTAATTTCCAAACAGGCGAAAATATGTAGGATTGAATACATGCCAATAAAACGATATCTCCCAGAATAGAAAATCTATTTTACGAGATTTCAAAGATTATACCGTACTGGGAGAGAGTACGATAATTTGAAAAATCGGTGAGGTTGTGTATATAATCCAATGGAAAATACATACTCATAGGAGACATATTAGCCATTTAAAAAGCGGCTTGAAGTGGATCCTATAAATACAGAGGATGGAGTGGAAGAACTCATCGACATCATCTACGACACGTTTGAGTTTTAGCCCCTGAAACATACCGCCCACTGAACAACGAAGGTCCGGGGAAAAAAAGGAAATTTACCGAGTGCTTAACATTTAATCCTAAAAGGAAAAGACATTTAAGCGGAATACGGAGCCCTGAGTAATTGGATTGGGATCGGGTTGTAAACGCGACCTAGCTATGGATGAACCATTCCATACATCATTAATACTGCCTAGGAGTAAGCCACACAAGGAGCGACTGAGCGAATCAAAGTGAGTAATCCATGTGCGTAATCCATGTGCGTCCAGTAATCCATGTGCGTCCGAGTTGTCTTTCTTTAACCCTCGGCCATAACACACACATTCACACACAGACACACACACATACACTTATATATACATATATATATATATATTATATATATATATATATATATATATATATATATATTATATATATATATATATATATATATATATATTTCTGTGTGTGTGTGTGTTTGTGTTTGTGTTTACGCATACACATGAAAATACACACACACACACAAACATATATGCGAAGCCTTCGTATTTGTGTGAAAGTGGGAGAATCGCTGCAGTATCCTTAAAGCTTAGAAGTCAGAGATTTATAGTCATCAGTGCCCAGTCTGCAAGGGTACCAATAACTGGAGTCTCACAGGGTACTATACTAGGCTTATTGCGATTTGTAGTGGCCCTTTCACACATGCCCTCTTTAGTACAGTTAGCGAACAAAAAGACTTATGCTGACAACACAAATGTATCGCAATCAATTAAGGATTCAGAGAACATCATAACTCTGCAGACGGACATAAATGTGATATATAATTGGGCGAACAAAAATGACATGCACCTCAAAGCTATGAAATTTCAGGCACTAGGCTATCGACCCAACGCTAGGCTAAAACCGGTATACACTGGACCAGAATGAAATGTGATCCCAGAGTCTGAGTCAGTGCGTGAGCTGGGAGTTCATATGAGCAATGATCCAACTTTCTATGAGCACGTTGTTAGTTTAGCAGCACAGTGCAGAAGTGTAGTAGGGTGGATTCTCAGAGCTATCAGAACCAAAAACAGGAGGCCTTGTAGAGATTCTTTGTTCTGAGCCGCTTGGACTAGTGTTCCCAAATATGGTCCCCAAAAAATTTTAAACAAACTGCTAGAAGCAATCCAACGACATTACACAGAAAAGATAGAATCGATGAAAGGGATAATTACTTCGAGATTTTGAGGGAGATGAGCTTTCTATTCCCTTGACAGAAGTGAAATCGTGGAAGATTTAGCTCCCAATTTTGGGGTTGAGAAATATATCAATCCACGCACTGGACGGTACTGCATAGCACCAAAGCTCCCCTCCAAACCATCCAAAATAAAGAAAATATATTGCAACAGGATCGTGTTCAAGGGACTGCAATTGTTCAACATCCTGCAAAGGAGTGTATGAGACTTGTATGGTGTTTATTTGGAAGTTTAAAGAAAACAGCTGGACAAATTTCTAGAAGAAATACCAGATGAACCCACCTCTCCGCAGGAAACAAAGTGAAAGGCAGATCAAAAAAATGTCTTGCTTCATCAGATACGGTACTTGAAATGACTGTATGTGCTGCACCGGCATGATCTCAGCTCTAGGTAGAGACATGTAAATGATCAAAGATGTGGAATCCCTGTCATCAGCCTCACACGCGCTCATTATAAATTTCATAAATAGGACTCGTGTGTATCTTAGATCCGATTTAAGGACCCACTCCAAACATTTAATATCAGCTATTAAAGTGTGATACTATTATCAGCATGTTTGCAGTCCATTTACCTTATTGGCCTCTCCGTTTGTCAAAGAACATCATTCGTAGCATTTCTCCCAAAATTGTTCACTCGCACCTGAGTGAGGTTCAGAAGTTATAGTCCTGTTTGTGAAAGAGCTAAAGTCCAAAAAGTAAGCAAACTTGAATATTTTCTTGAAACGCGAAATTTCTATACAAATTAGGATTTAAATTTTATCGATGAAAAATTTTGATTCTAAAATATTATGTTGCGTCGGCTTGATAAACCCTGTCTTTTTATATGTAAAAATAGATTATCTTAAGACATATATATCTAGTGAACTAACGTGCAGTATATGGAGTATTCTGGATTCTGAGCCATATACGAGATTATTAAGGACAGTAACCTTATAGATATTTCGGAAACAATAATTTCATTTTATAACGATGACGGGATTTGCTAGATTTATGTGTTTTCC
This sequence comes from Hapalochlaena maculosa, assembly GCA_015501135.1. NCBI lineage: Eukaryota > Metazoa > Mollusca > Cephalopoda > Octopoda > Octopodidae > Hapalochlaena > Hapalochlaena maculosa. The sequence continues at coordinate 643,362 of JACXVO010039170.1, forward strand.
CTCAACCGATATTGGATTTTTGGAATAGGGCAAGATTAACTTCAATTTCCTTTATTCTGACAATCAAATCAAAGACTTCACTTACAGCAGAAGTGCAGTCTATCTGTGTTTCCTTTGTCTCTCTTTCTCTCCTCTTTATAT
>JACXVO010039225.1:13323-25168 GCA_015501135.1 Hapalochlaena maculosa
ACATTGATATATAATACATATGAACGCACATAAGAGTGAATTGTAAAGAAATTTTAATTTGAATATGACACTAAAAATCTGTTTGTCTATAAGTTAATATGACCACTAAAACACCCACTGGAATCACGTTATTTTCACTTTTCTTTTATAAAGATGCTTAAATCTAAGAAATTTAAATTTTAGCTTATCTGAAATCCTTTAGAGAGAAACTTTTTCTATAAAAGAATTTATTTATTTATTTTTAATTTAGTGCACCAGTTCAACGTTACTTAGTGTGATTAAGAAAATATAAATCTACAATATATGTCTGAATGGTATTACCTATAAAGTATAAGTTCCTATACGTTCCATATTGGAACTATTACTAAGGCATTCTTGTCGTGCATGTTAAGGAAAGTTTTTTTTTTTAATCATAAGTAGTGCTATGTTTTTCTCCATTGATCTTCTAAGAAAGAAAAAAAAATTGAGCCACAATTTCATTAAAATAAAATTTAGAAAATAGAAAACATTGTATTTGTGATAAATCTGTATTACATTTCTCTGAATTAAAATTATTCACGCATAATTATTTAGGTGGGCAAATAAAACCTAGTAAAACTGGACACTTATTCCTAGATTAAGACAAAGTTGCGAAAGGGTAGTCGTTACACAATGATGGTGCTAAGTGGCAGTGCTTACAGATCTCATTAGGAACTGGAGAGACACAATACTTTTCCGAAAGCAAAATCTATTGGTTTTCTATAGATTAATCATGTCCAATGGTTTTCTATAGATGCATGATGTCCAATGTATGAAATTTCAAGACTGAGGGCAGAAATTGAAATAAATGAAAATTCAGGAAGATGAAAATATTTCAATGGATAATTTTAATATCTTACATAATATGGAACAGGGAAATCATAGATTATAAGAATAATTTTTTAAAAAAAGACAAAAAAAATTGGCTTATAACTAAGCAAAAGCCCACTGAGTGTAAGTTTTATAATACATATATATCAAGACAGATTTAACAGATTTGTTATTCAAACCGCTAACGGGAAAAGAAGCATCAAAAGGTCGATATTATACTTTTGTTGTTTCTTTCCTACTGCTGCGATCATGTTTATGTTAGCGAAAGTATGCCACTACAGAAAGTAGTGGAAAGCTTACTTTGAGTCTACTTAATGCCTTTGAGAAATCGTTACAAGATAAGGAATTGAATTTTCTCAGGGGTTTTTTTTTTTGCCACACATTATATATGGATATAGAAATTAATTTAAGTGAGCCACTACAGCCATTTACGTTAGGTAATGGAACGAGTGACATCTTCAGTAAAAGAGCATATGGAGTTGTTTAGATATACAGCGGTTTTAGAAATCGATTAGGGAGGAAGAAAAACCCAAAGTGACAGGAGCAAAAATCCCCAGTATTCGAACTATTTACAGTAATCATCTCAATTAATTGCTTATTACACAAGAGATACTCTCACAGAAAGATGGCGGAAGTGTTAGAAGATGGAATAAATGGAGAAGATGACTGAGTGACAGTTACGATGTTCCATGAAGAAAACGAAGATCCGCCTGTTAGGAGAAGACTTCTTTCGTAATTGTGACATATACAATAAAATAGATCATAATTTATAGAAAATAACAACTACAAACGATTTTAAAAGAAGATTAGCTCTATAGAACCAAAAAGAAACAGCTATCCGCTAACACTATTTCGAATGAATGAAACTGAAATGGCTTCCAAAAATTCAATTCCATGAGTTTCCTTCCGAAATCTTGCGTAATTTCTACAAGAAGCTAAAAATTATTCAGTATCGTAACTAAAAAAATTATTTTCCACAAAGACACAGTCACAAGGCAATGTTAAGACAGATTTGTTCCGATAATGGTAATTTTCTTTTTCAACGGCACTAAGAAGGGAGTGTGGGCAGTGTCATGTAAAAGTGATAGTTGCTTCTTCCTGACCTTGTCATTAACAAGTAACATCGCTAGCGTTGGGGAGAGATTTTACTGGATGAATTCAGATGCATTTATTTTTAAAATAATTTATATACATACATACAACTCTAAGAGCACTGTAGGGAATTAAGAAGCTACAGAATGGAGCAACTCGTGATACTTATGGTTAGTAGTTGGTGACAAAATGTAATGTAGAATAAATAATATTTAGATGTCGTTTAAATTAAATGTTGAAAACAGAAATAGAAAATGAAAAAAGCAAAGCAACATTTCTTCTATTTCGGAAAAATGGTTTTAGATAACAGACGATTTCAAGAGAACGTCAAGAATTCATGAATTAAAAGATTTGGTGTCTAATTGAGACACCATTAAAATGAAAGAAAAAAATAACCTTAATAGATTGGAATAAAATTGTTGGTTGAATGTAGGAATAAAATTTAATGAGTAGTTTAAAACTGAGTAAAATGAAAGAACTGAAGTCGTTTTGGAATACAGAAAGAATCCCCGTCACCATACCTGTAAGGTAGCGTGCAGGTGGTTTGATGAAAAAAGAAAATGGGAGGGTATCAGAATTAGAAGTTATAAAAGAAACAAGTGGAAAGAGGAAAATGCATGATGGCAACTAAGGAAAAATGGACTGAAGTGGAAACAGGCTTTAAAAAAAAAGGCAAATGAATAATAGTTTGGAGGTAAATAGCTAAATGGGTGAACGAAAGGCAAATAGTTGCCGTGGTTTGCTTAGTGAAACGTTCGTAAAAGAGGAACTAGAAGAAGGAATGGAAGGGAATGCAGGAGAGAGAGAAGAGAAATCATAGATTAAACAAAGACCTATGAGAAGAGAAATTGTTGCATAGAAATAATCTATTAGAGACGATGTGTGTAGTAGCAGTAGATGAGACTGAATGCAGGAACTCGCATCTAGGTATCTAATCGCCAAACAAACAAAAAAGAAAAGGAAGAGAAAGAAAAAAAACTCTCACATAAGCTTCGATCGATGTATATCTTACATCTTTCTTCGATAATTTATCAGTTGTCGGTAAATAACGGAATTTGAAAGAGAAAATGAAATAATAAGATAAGTAAAGAACAAAACAAAGAGAATACCGAAAAAAAAAACATTAACACACTTGATGAGTCAAAATAGATGCACGGTATATCGTGTGTGTAATAGCTAGGTAAACATGAATCGTGGTATAACAAACAGGCACGCGATCAAGTGGCCAGTCATGACAGGGGCACTGGCGATGGATGCACAGAAGCTGATGAATGGAGGTTGATGCGAATGCGCTAGTTCGGCTTGTCTTATATGCGTGCACTTTCTCACAAACGTCAGTGATATCTATTCTGTAAACTATAGCTGGGTACTACTCTACCAAACCTATTCTAACTGCTAATAGAATTATCTGTCCTCACAGAGTAAAATTAACTACACCTGCACTTGACACCGTTAACCTGTTTATCGTCAGCTAAGGTATCACAGAAAGAAGACAGTGAAAATGATGGATGGATTAAAGATTACGATTACACACACACACGTATATGTATAAATATATATATATATATATATATATACACTGACTTTAAGAACATTTCATAAATATCTTGACCACCTAAGCTAAACTAACAATTTTAAAGCAATTTATCACTATTAAAAATAACATGCCGATAGTCGTAGACTTTCGTGTGCGTGTGTAGACAGATACATGTACACACATACACACGCACGTATATATACACTAATATATATGTACATACAAATGTGTGTATACGTATACAGTGGAGGGTGGGGTCTGTAAGATTGTTTCTGTATAATATATGTAGGTAGTAAATTTTAATCGTCAATAGCAAAGAACCCAGTCGCAGACAAAAGATATGTATTATATCGTGTATGGTATGGTATGGCATTGTATGTGTATGTGCGTGCGTGTGCTAGTTAAGGATAACAAACATGAATGCCTTGAATAGCGTGAAAGGAGAATTAATCCCAGAGTTGGTGGAGGGGAAGGAGAGAGGAATGGCACCTACCTTGACTATTGGGTGGGAAGTAGTATTTGTAATCACCGTACACAGTTTTAGATCGCTAAGCGTCTACTTGAAAATTCCTTCGCTTGATGCATGGCTCTATTGTAACGAGCTGCAGTCTAGTAGAAATCTTACACACTCTACATACATGTGTTTCTTTTCCGTGCGGGGAACCTACTCTGCATAAATAAATGACGATGATGATGATTATGGTGATGGCGATGATAATGATGATTGTGGTGACGACGACGACGGCGGCGGCGGCGACGACGATAATAGTAACAGTAATAATAACAATAATGGTAATGATATAAAGCTACTAATCATAACCAGTTTCCTCCTGCTAGCATCTTACTAAACAACGCCACGACAGTGTCGCAGCACCATTTCTCAAAGTCGACGGCGTGGTTTCACAAAATACTCATCTCTCACACATTCGCTCTCTCGTGAACATTTTAGATTCTGGTACAAGAGGAAAAAAAAATCAATTGTGTATAGCCTCTTGATGTGAGGGTTCCTCTTCATAGTTATATATTAGTATATGTATGTGTTGGAATGTAAATGTGTATATGCATATATATATATATTATATAAAATATAAATGGATTATCCTAATCTTTATATATCCTTTAACAACACATTCATTCCTCCATATATATATATATATATATCGATAATGAAATGGATATATAGGTATTCTCTCTTGCACGCACACACAAGCACGCAGATTTTCGAGCGTGTGTATAAAGTGCTTGATGTGAGGTTTTTCCTTTACGTTTATCTTTTCGTTTCTTTAAGGTTGCGGTTAAGTATATACACTTGCGTGTATAGTAATGCCTACCACACGCTGTAAGCAAGCAGCGGCTGCAGTTCGCGTGGATATAATATTTAAACGATAATTGCTACTAAGCGTTAAGACAGCGATGCATAGAAATGGTGACGTTCGTTAGCGGTAACAAAAGACATGAAGAGAAGAAAAGAAAAACAAACACAAGAACAGCAAACGGAAAATTATCAAAGGGTCCACTGTATATCATAACACACATGCACACAGATACATAAATGAATATACTCATACATATATATATATGTGTGTGTGTGTGTGTGTAGTGGTGTTACAGCCCACCACACACCTTTTCCGTTTAGACACGAGATAAGGAATAAGTGTGGGAAATGCGGGGGGGGGGGCGCTGAAAAACTGATCAAAGAAGAGACACAGAGGAGATAAAAAAACCATCGAATGTAGGTAGATGAAGGGAAATGAAATAAAAACAGTACTGGTTATAAGTATAAGTGTCAGCAATAACAACAACAATAATGATAAATAACTAGGATAGCGACAACAATAACATCATGGTTTGTACATACCTACCTAAAGAGAGATTGTCAGGTGTCCCTCAGCATATAGTGGAGAGTTGATGATCACCAAATGTAGTAGATACCCATACATATAGTTGTTGGCGGATAGAGTTGATAACGACAGCGGCGGTGACACCGGAGAAGAGGATGGTGATGAGGATGTTGATTGTGGCAAATAATAATAATAATAGTAATAATAATAATAATCCTCGAGTCTTAAGAGCCGGTTTATCGGGCAGCTAACACGGCAGTGATTTCACAGGTTTTTAAATTTTTTTAAGTATTTTTTTTTTTGTAATTGTGAAACAAAATGAAATAAAATAATAGCCAGCCAGTGAATATATATATATAAACAGAAGAAGCAAAAGATTCACGTACTTTTAATAAATGAAATCCTCGTCCTTTCAGAATTGAGTTAGCAGAAAGCAATATTAAAAAGCAAACCGATACAGTTATATCACAACCTTAAGCAAGTGATTATTATAAATCGTTGCTAAAGTGGACTTATTCCTGCTACTCGGATTGGGTTGGCACTGGATGCTAGTGGTTTTGGCACTGTGCACCACCACTGTTTGTGCCGTTTTCTCCTCAGAGAGGGATGCATTCTACCTATGTCGGGGCAGACTGGCTCTTGCGGAGCCGCGGAGAATTAAAACGGTAGCAGCACTTGTTAGCAACTAAATAGAATAGAAACAATTTCCAGTCTCTCGCGCACCATCTTTCAACTCACCATACACATCAACCTAGCATTCTGCATGTTTCTTCTTCCTTCCTTTTCTTTTTTACCCCGTTTTTTTTCTTCTTTTTTTTTACGTAAATGCAAACAATGTGGGGATCCAAAACACGGAATAGATGAGCGTTAAGAAAGAAAAGATAAATTAGCACTACTACAACAGCAACAACAAAAACGAAAGAAATAAAAATTGAAAGAGAAAAGATAGCTGTAATGGATGTGGTGGAAAACGATAAATTTCCAGTTTGCTGTTACTATCTTTAGTCAGTCTCTGTCTTCGATCTGCTATATTCCATTGCAGTAATAGAACAACTTGTAGATAATTTGCTTTTATATTCTAAAAATAAGTAAACCTTGTAACGTTGACACAGCTGGTTAGTTTGTTTTGAACTAGACATATTTCCCTCCTACTTTGAACCTGTAACTAGTCTCTGTCTTGGTAGATGTAATGTCCGTATGGAATGGTGCGGAGCTGTTTAACATTTCCCGCCGCAGTAATATCCTTGTAAATATACATCATAGTAGAGAAAATGACTTTTTAATCTTTTCGGCAATGGAAGAACTGATACTGGGTAGAGTGCCTTCGTAGGCGCAGATTTCGGTAAAAATGATGTCACAGCTGAAGGCAGCCGTCACTGGGGTTAACGCAACAACTAGAATTCCTCAGCAGATATCATTTGGAAACGGAAAACACGCTAAGGATAGCCATAAATTCTTACGTCTATCGTGACGAACAAAAGAAGAAAACTGTAGTAGTTTCATCTCTTAACTGGAGAAATAAACCTATGTTCATGTTGGATATAGTAAGTGTTATTTAAAACTAAAGACGAGAGTGATATTTCCATCAACATCTAAATATCTCCATTCGAACGTATCGATACAGAATGAATTACCAACCACGTAAATTTAATCGGTGTGGCTTCTATGTATATGTGTGCGCGTACGTACAACAAACGTGTGTGTATCTATATATACATATTGTGTATCTATATATACATATGTGTGTGTTTCTTTATCGTAACGTGTGTTTTTAAAAAGGTTTCATTTTCGTGCTAAGTATGGTTTTAATTATATTCATTTGTAAACAGAAAAATGCTGGAAATGGGTGGGCGGCGCGAAAGCATGTTCAATCGTATCAAACCCTGACAATAAAAATAACTTAACATGCAATGTTAAATATTCTCTGAAAAATATCAACAGTTATCGGTGTTTGTTTAACATTAATCTTTTCTATTGTCATGTCTCAGCTTTCAATAATGCATTGATTCTACTCCAACACTGTTGTCCTTACTTCTAATACAAAAACAGTTCGATATATATTTCAATAACTGATAGCTGTCTTGTTTGTTCGTTCCGAAATGGTTCTATTTGGAATGTATTTTAAAGGGGAGAAATATTTCATTCATCAAATAAAGAATGAAAGAATATTTATCCTCATAGGAAGAACTTCCAGTCTTAAAACTATTTAACAAGCTTATTAGACTTAAGGCCTTTAACCTAAGCTATGAATGACTTAATTCTCAAGTCTCCTTTTAGCACAGCAGGTCACTCGTTAATTACACTCCACCTGACCGACATCGAACATTCCAATTCTTCAGCTTTATAAAACCAATCCTGATTGATTTTGGTCTTTAAGTGGTCAAAAGGTGCGTCAGTAAATGTGTGAATCTCCAGTACTCCACCACCACCACCACCATTTATCTCTTACCACCTAACTTCTTTACTATCTTAAATCTTAATGGTTCGCTGGGAACGCATTTCACTATTCCAGGTGAATTAAATAAAATACTAGTCAAGTACTAAGATTGATGTAATCAACTAACTCTTTCCCTCAAAATAACTGGCCTTGTACCAAAATTAGAAATCACTTTTATAAAGGATGGCAACATGGATAAAGTGTTGGGAATATGCTCGATTTTTGTAACCTTTGTTCCAGCTCTTTGCATTCTGAGTTCAGTCCTTCCAACTTAGCTTTTCACCCTTTCAAAGCTGGTAAAATAAGGTATCAGTCAAGAGCTTAGGTCAGCATAATTAGTTAACTCCTTCCTTCAAGTTTGCTGGTTTTATAACGGCTGTAAGCTAGCGAAATTGCTTGAGTGCCTGAAAAATTATTTTGGAGGAACAGTTTCAAATGTTTATATAATGAGTTCAAACACTATCAAGACCATCTTTGGTGGGGGGCGATTAAATTTATATATCTGTCAAATGCTAAAATCTATAGTATTCACTAAATTGTCCCCTTGTGCCTAAGCTAGAAAAATCTAACTGAATCATTAGAGCATCAGACAAAAAGAGGCCTGGTCATATTTTTATTCTTTTTATTCTTTTACGTGTTTCAGTCATTTGATTGTGGCCATGCTAGAGCACCGCCTTTAGTCGATCACATCGACTCCAGAACTTATTCCTTGTAAGCCCAGTACTTATTTCATCGGTCTCTATTGCCGAACTGCTAAGTGACGGGGACACAAACACACCAGCATTGGTTGTCAAGCGATGATGGGGGAACAAATACAAACACAGAAACACACAGAATATATATATACATATATACGACAGGCTTCTTCCAGTTTCTATCAACTAAATCCACTCACAAGGCTTTGGTCGGCCCGAGGCTATAGTAGAAGACACTTGCCCAAGGTGCCATGCAGTGGGACTGAACCCGGGACCATGTGGCTGGTAGACAAACTACTTACCACAAGACCACTCCTGCGCCTATTTTTTTTTTTTTTAGGCTTTTCATATTCCAAGTTCAAATCTTGCCAAGTCCAGTTTTGTCTTTCATCCTTTCAGGATAGATAAAATATGGTATAAGTCAAGTATTAAGGTCACTGTAAATGACTTCACCCCCTCCCTCAAAACTGTGACTAAATTAGAAACCATTATTTTTAGGGCGATGAAAAAATGTGGGTTCAAATATTGCTGAAGTCACAACATTGTCATTAATGTTTTGGGTAGGGCAGGATCAAGAAATATACAGAGTTTTGATTTCAATGACATCTCAACCAAAAATTGTAGAGCTTTGTTCCAAATTTTAGATGATTATTGCTAGACATGAGAGTATAATCTGCTGCCTAGTTTCAACTTAAGAATGAAATGGTTTCATTTCTACCTTCCTTTAAACAAGCATAAACATAAAAATCACTCCTTTCTCCTTTGCAATTTATTTAATATGGCTGTGCAGTAAGAAGTGTACTTCTTGACCACATGGTTTTGAGTTCAGTCCCACCACATGGCATCTTGGGCAAGTATCTTCTACCATAGCCCCAAACCAACTAAAGACAGGAAATGAAAGAAACCCATTGTGTGTGTGTTCTTTTATCCTTTTACTTGTTTCAGTCATTGGACTGTGGCTAGGCTGGGGCACTGCCTTTAAGAATTTTTAGTCATGTGACTCCAGTACTTTTTTTAAAAACCTGATACTTCTGTTATTAATCTCTTGTTGAACCACTACTTCATGGGGATTCTTTTACATGTTTCAGTCATTTGACTGCGGCCATGCTGGAGCACTGCCTTTTTAGTCGAACACATCCACCCCAGAACTTATTCTTTGTAAGCCCAGTACTTATTCTATCGGTCTCTTTTGCCTAACTGCTAAGTGACGGGGACACAAACACACCAGCATTGGTTGTCAAGTGATGGTGGGGGGTCAAATACAGACACAGAAACACAGAAAGAATATATATATACATATATATATATATATATATATGACAGGCTTCTTCCAGTTTCCGTCTACCAATTCCACTCACAAGGCTTTGGTCGGCCCGAGGCTATAGTAGAAGACACTTGCCCAAGGTGCCGTGCAGTGGGACTGAAGCCGGGACCATGTGGCTGGTAGACAAACTACTTACCACTCACAAATCTATATAATGAACTCACCACTCACAAATCTATATAATGAACTTCTTTCAGTTTGTATCTACCACACGCACTCACAAGACTTTGGCCAGCATGATGCTGTTATAGAAGACACTTGCTCAAGGTGTCTTACTGTGGGACTGAACCAGAGCTATGTGGTAGGGAAGAAAGATTCTTATTACACAGTCATGCCGTCTGTATCATGTGTCATCATCATCATCATCATCATCATTTAACGTCTGTTGTACATACTGGCATAGGCTGGACAGTTTTATAGGACTGGCATACTGAAAAGATGTGCCAGGCTCCACTCTGATTTAGCATGGTTTTCTACGGCTGGATGCCCTACCTAACACCAACCACTTTGAGGATATAACGGGTGCTTTTGCATTCCACCGGCACATATGCCATTTGAAAGAAACCAGTATCTTCCACAACAATGATTTTGCTGAGGTTGATAGATCTCTACAAGCACAACGTAATGCTGAAGGTTTGGCTATTGCCTCCATGAGATTCAACAGGTGAAAGGAACTCAATCACTTGCTTCCTTATGGAGAGAAAATCCCATGAGAGAAAATCTGTCATGAATATATATATATATACACATACATACACATAAATATTATCAGGGACACTTGAAGGTACCAGTGACTTGGATAATTTGCCCAGGGTACCATGTGCTCTATGGGGCAACACAAAAACATACACACACATATACATACATACTTATATATATATATATATAGCGCGGAGACAGGAATAACAAAGATGAAGACGGTGTGCAACAGGAGTTATATTAGTTTGACGCTCAAGAAGTATAAAAAATTGTAATGTTTCGAGCCTACGCTCTTCCTCAGACAGGTAACGCAGAGAAAAGATAAGAAAACAGAGGAATAAAAGCTACACGTGTCGTTAACGGTCGATCATGCTTGGTCGATCATATATATATATATGTCTTTATATATGATGGGCTTCTTCCAGTTTCTATCTACCAAATTCACTCACAAGACTGGGTGGGCCCAAAGTCATAGCAGAAGACACAAGAACAATACCACATAGTGGGACTGAACACGGACCCATGTAGCGCATGTCCTCCACTATGCATGAACTCATCTCCTCTTCTCCCTTACTCTCCACCACCACCAACTTTATCGTCCAAATACCCTACACTCCCAACATCTATTTTCTCCCAAAAATCCATAAACCTAACAACCCTGACTGCCCCATTGTTTCCGCATGCAATTGCGCCACTGAACTGATCTCTCAACACCTTGACCACATCCTGTCCCCTTTAGTTGCCGCACTTCCTTCTCACATACATGACACCAACCACACTCTCTTTCTCTTCAATTCCTTCTACTTTCTTCCTGGTCCCTCTCCCCTCCTTTTCACCCTAGACATTAAGTCCCTCTACACTGTCATCCCCCACAACGACGGTCTCCTAGCCCTACAATACTTCCTCGACCATCGTCCGGACCCCACACCTAGCACCTTCTCCCTTCTCCACCTAACAGAACTCGTGCTCACCCACAACTGCTTTACGTTCACAGGAGAAGTTTACCAGCAGGATTCTGGAGTTGTGATGGGGATGAGAATGGGCCCTAATTTTGCCAACTTATTTGTTGGGTACATTAAGGCTCAAATATTTTCTCAATTCCTCAGACCGATCCCAGAGTTATACGGCCACTATATAGACGACTGTGTTGGTACCACCTCTCTCTCCTGTGAACAGCTCTCCAATTTCATCTCCTTCATCTCCAGTGTTCATCCTTCTCTCGTCTTCACCTCTACCATTTCCAACACCTTTATTAATTTCTTGCATATCTCACTCTCTATCGACCCTTCCTCCCATTCTCTTACCACTTCCGCCTTCTTCAAAACTACTGACTCCCACCTCTATTTTAAATTTTCTTCCTCTCACTCCTTC